>CAXHSG010000328.1:0-75000 GCA_964019155.1 Osedax fenrisi | reverse complement strand
TAAAACTAATTTCTTTAAATACTTAGTAAATATTATTTGTAAAACAGTAGATATTAATAAATCATGTGTATTATCAATAGTTCAATTATCATTTAATAAATTAAAATTAATTTTAGATAATGTGTCTCAAAAAAAATTATTTTATCAAATGTTAACCGATTATGTAAATTACGAGATCTACAAAATTCATTCATTAGAACATCTCTAGATGAAATATCACTAGAACGACATCAGATATTATACCATGTAGTTAAAAATAAATTAATTAAAAGTAAAAAAATTATCAAATGTATTTATAATTCTAGAAGTAGTTCCTATGAACTAAGATATATTATAAATAATAAAATTGACTGGAATATGTCAATTGGTGAAGATAATTTTAGTGTATGGAAATTGTCATATATTACTTATAAAAATTCCATTATTAATAAAAATAAAAATAAAAATACAGGTTCTAGATGACTAACCGGCAATAAAGATGAAAATATTAAAAATAACAATTTAAATATATATTACGCTAATGCTCGTAGTATTAGAAATAAAATGAATTTTTTGGAATTTTTACTTTCATCTAATAAATATGACATTATATGTTTAGTTGAAACATTCTTAACGGTAGATGATAGAGATTCTCTATATTTAATCTGTGGAAAAAAATATACACTATTTAGATACGATAAATTAATTCATAGAGGAGGTGTTGCGATATTTTGTAAATCTAGTTTATGTCCTGTAAGAAATTTTATTTCACACATAGATGTTCAATATATACATTTAAAAATTAATTCAAAAATTCCATTTAATATTATATGTGTTTATAGACCCACAAATTGTAATGAAGTATCTCATGAACAGATATGTAAATTATTTGATATAACCCAACAAAATTATAATTCATCTATAATTATAGGAGATTTTAATTTACCAAATTTTAATTGGAAAGATTATACATTTCCTAGTTACCCAAAAAGTTATGCATTACTTTTCGATTCGATTATTAAAAATTCATTTTCACAATTAATAAATAAGCCAACTCGTAATAATAATATAATTGATTTACTTTTTACTAATGAAAAACAATTACTATCTAATATAAATATTGGAGACTATTTCGGATTATACAAAAATATAAGTGACCACTATTCTGTTTCATTTAATGTAAATATTGAAAAATACCCATGTAAACAGATTTAAAAATCAAACAATTTTGATTTCAATAATGCTAATATAAAATTGATTAAATATCATCTTTCTAGATTTAATTGGGAATATCTAAATTCAAATGATTATAATATCGATCAAAAAGTAGAATATTTTAATAATGTTCTAAATAAATTATTTATATCACATATTCCTAATATAAATAATACAATAAAACAGGTACTTCCGAAGAATATATTGAAATTGAAGAAGCAAGTAAAAAAATTATTTCGAAAATCTAAAACTAATTTACAATATAAATATAATTGGATAGAAGCAAAAACAAAATTATCCAAGGAATTAGAATCTTTAAATTTTAAGAGAGAGATTAATGCAATTAATTCAAAAAATAAATTAAAGTTTTATAAATTTATGAAAAAAAGACAACATTTAAAATCTGGAGTATCTCCTCTAATTGATATATCAAATAATAATATTTTATTTTCAGATCTCGACAAAGCAAATACATTAAATTCATATATTAGTTCAATTCAACAAAATGATAATGGAAATTTACCCGAATTTTATAATTTAACTAAACAAAAATTTGATAATATTGATTTAAATCTTGAAATAATTAAAATATTTTTAAATAGATTAAAATTTACACATACTTTCGGAACTGATGGGATACCATATTCTATGTTAAAATTATTATCTAATGAATTATGTAGGCCTTTATATATTATTTTTAATTCATCTTTATTATCGGGTAATATACCGAAAATTTGGAAAAAATCTATAATAACACCAATTTTTAAAAAGGGTGAACCATCAAATTCAAATAATTATAGGCCTATTTCAATAACATGTGTAATGTGTAGAGTATTAGAACGTATTATTTCTAAACAATTAATTTTTTATTTAAAATCTAATAATTTATTAACAAAATATCAATATGGTTTTATAAGTGGAAAATCCACAGAATTACAATTAACAAAATGTTTAAAATGTTGGTATAATGAATTGAATAATAAAAAATGTGTAGATATAATATATATTGATTTTGCAAAAGCTTTTGATGTTGTTTCTCATGAAAAACTACTATTTAAATTAAAATCATACGGTATATCTAATAAAATAATAAAATGGTTTTATAATTTTTTATCGAATAGATCTCAAATTACACGGGTTGAAAATTCTTTTTCAAATAGTTCTATTGTAAAATCTGGAGTACCACAAGGATCGGTTTTAGGTCCAATTTTATTTTTATTATATATTAATGATCTTCCTAGTATATTCTCTTCAAAAATTCATATTGATTTATTTGCCGATGATACAAAAATATATTTTTCATACGCATCTGAGAGTGAAATATTTCTTTTACAAAATAATTTAAATTTATTTTCACAATGGGTAAATAAATGGCAATTAAATATTTCATTATCAAAATGTGCAGTTATGACTTTAGGGAAGGTTACTCCATCAAAATATTTTATAAATAATATTCAATTAGAAAACGTTACTTTTTATAAAGATTTAGGAATAATATTTGAAAATAACCTTTTATTTAATAAACATATTGATTATATTTGTAAAAAAGCTTATTTTTCTTTGAATTCAATTTTTAGATGCATTACTACAAAATCCCCTAGAGCATTATTAAATGCATATAAAATTTATTGCATACCAATTTTAGAATATGCATCCATAATTTGGTCACCTTTTTCAAAGGTTAGTAAATTTCGTAGTCTCATAGACCAAATTGAAAGAGTGCAAAGATTATTTACTACACGATTAATTACAAGATGCGTAGGATATACAAATTCATCAAATATTAATTATAAATCATATATAGAGAGATTGGTATATTTTAAATTAGAATCACTTGAACTTAGAAGGTTAAAAATAGATCTAACTACAATTTTTAAAATTTCAAATAATTATACAGATATAAATATATCTGATATTCTTAACATTTCGAATAATTGTAGAACTAGAGGTAATTGTAAAAAATTAAATGTAATACATAATTATGATAATACAATTAAAAATATAATTAATAATAGATCAGTTAATATATGGAATTCATTAAATAATGATATAATAAAATCTGTATCTGTTTCATCTTTTAAAAATAAAATAAACAACATCTGTTTCGACAAACTACTTTTTTTTAACAGAAATTTATAATTTTATATTGATTTATGTTTCATTTTGTATCTAAATTATTGCATTATCTCTTCTGGTTTTTTTTTAATGTGTTTTTGTTATAGAAAATTTAGGTTTTTATATATATATTTCAAATATATTATAATATAAAATTAATAATTCATTATTATTACAGATAAAGTGGGAAGTATTATTTTATTTTTGTTTGTTCTGTATTATATTTTGTTATAAATTTATTTATGTTATTGAAAATTCGGATTTTTTATATCTATATTTCAAATATACTATAATATAAAATTAATAATTCATTATTATTACAGATAAAGTGTGAAGTATTATTTTACTTTTGTTTGTTCGGTATTATATGTTTGTTTTATATATATTTTGTAAATATGTTTCAAATGTATTATATTACTAAAATACAATATTAATAATTTTCTATTATTTCAGATTATAGTGATAAGTATTATATTATTTTGTTTCGTAATATTATTGGTATGTTTTGTTATTAACTGTTTTTGTATATGTATATTGGTTTATTTTATTTGTAACTTGTTCTGTTTTTATATATATATATATATATGTTTCAAATTGATTATACAATTAAAATATAAATTAATAAAGTACCTACTATTATTACAGATTTTGGTAAGTATTACATTATTTGTTTGTTTCATTCTAGTATTGGTTTATTTGATTTTTAATATGTTCTGTTTATAATATATTTAAAATTTAACATTTAAAATTTAACATTTAAATATTAAATTATATAACTAATAATTTATTACTAAAACAGGATACAAGATGAAGAATTCTATAAAGTTAAAGTAGAAATTGAATATTTCGATGCCACTTACAAAATAATGTATTTTATTTCTATTTTCGATTATTTTTACGCTATATTTTATTTCTATTTTGATCATTTTTCGTTTATAATTACTATATGATTTATTTCTACTTTCGATTGTTTTTCGTTTATTTTTACGGTAACTGTAAAACGTTTTAATTTCCTTAATTTTTTAATTTCGTATTATTCTTTATTTATTTCTATAACGTATGTTATCGTTAGAAAATATTTATACTTTATACTTTCGATTATATTTTCGGCTATATATGTATTTGCTTAAATAAATTATCAATCAATAATAATAATAATAATAATAATAATAATAATAATAATAATAATAATAATAATAATAATATAATAAATATTATATTATATACTTATGTTACATGACTTAAGTTGAACGTAAGTTGTTGATGTAAGTTGAACGTAAGTTTATATATAATATAATATAATAATAATAATAATAATAATAATATTATAATAATAATAATAATAATAATAATAATAATAATAATAATAATAATAATAATAATAATAATAATAATAATAATAATAATAATAATAATAATAATAATAATAATAATAATAATAATAATAATAATAATAATAATAATAATAATAATAATAATAATAATAATAATAATAATAAATAATATATTATACACTTATATTAAACGATTTAAGTTCAACTTAAGTTCATAACTTAAGTTCAACTTAAGTTCATAACTTAAGTTCAACTTAAGTTATTGATGTAAGTATTATTATTAAGTTTATATAATTATTTTATTATAGAAAGAATAAAATATTATACTTTTTAATTATTTTGAAATATTGATTTAATTTTTATCTATGCAAATTAATTATAAATTATTATTTTAAATTAATATTTAAGTAAATATACTGTTTTTAATAAATAAAATATTATTTTAAAACCTATAATTATTTAAGTAATCCTATGTATTTTAATATATTATCAAAATCTAATTCAGGAGACTTGTGAAATACAATGTTAATCATAATTATATTGATAATACAAATAGAAATCATGTGAAATAATTGCCCAATATTTAATATATAGCAATTGCATATTGATTAAATATTGTATTCAATATTAAAATGATTATATTATTGAATTTAAGTTTTAAAACTAACTTAAATGAAATTATATAATATATTATAATATATAAGTTAATATTTTGCTATGGTAATACTTATACGCTAATATACTATTATTTATTTTACATATGAACTTACGTTAAACTTACATCAACAACTTAAGTTGAACTTAAGTTTAGAACTTAAGTTCATAACTTAGGTTGAACTTAAGTTTATTTGTTACCATCGACTTAAGTTGAACTTAAGTTCATAACTTAAGTTCAACTTAAGTTATTGATGTAAGTTGAATGCTGGGAGGCCACGGTACAAATACCAGTAGGTCAACTGTGATAACTAGATCAACACGAAGTATATAATAATATATATATATATATATAACTGTGTATGCACCTATCATCGATATAAAGAAAGTAAACTTTCTTTATATCGATGGAACCTATAGGTATGTGTGAAATGTAAATGTGTACAATTTTCAGACCGGTTTTTACTTATTTACATGGCAAACAAGATATTTACATATTCAACATATACAGAATATAAACTAGAGATAGGTCGCTAGTATACGTGAATAAAATATTAAAAAATGTTTTAAGATTATCTTTATATCAAGTGTTTGCTATGAAAATGTACTTCAAATTCTATAAAACAATTGCAGTTCATAACATTATTACTACTAATATCGTTTACAATGAATATCAAGTATGTTTGTATGAATGAATTCTGTAACTATTTATTTTATTAGAATGTATTATTTAAGTTAATTAATATACTTATTAATTAAAAAACAATATATGTATAGTTATATATATATATATATATATATATATATATATATATACTATATAGTATATATATATATATATATATATATATATATATAACTATATATATAACTATATAATATATATATATATATATTACATTATTGTGTACAATATGTATTATTACTATTTGGTATAAATGATCACATTGTTGTTAATTTTCTATACTTTATGTATATATATATATATTCATGTTCTGGAATTAATTATTAATACTTATTAAAGTATTTACAAATTTTATCGGAAATTCAATTATTTATATGGAATTTCTAAAGAAATATTTCAATAGTTATTTGTGTTATAACATAATTATAATTACATAAATTTAAATAATTAATAAATATATGTATTGATATATATATCAAAATTAGAAAACATCCATTATCAAAGATTCATACATGTTTATAAATCTAAGCTATAATATATATATTTATAAAATATGTAAAATATATATATATATTATATATATATAGGATATCCTAGTATATATGTTTTATTTTCAAATTAATATGATCCATTACCCATTTTTTAATAACTTCACATCAATATTATTCATGTATTATTGTATATGTGTTATTATATGATTAGAAATATCAAGAATTAAATAAAGAGTAAGTAAATAATTATTTAAACCCTGTTAATATATATATATATATATAACTGATCAATAAATGCGCCTCTATTTAAAGGAGCTTATTCCTGATTATCTTAATTCTGGGAATTATTTTCGTGGACATGAGCGACGCCAAGAATATCAGCCACTCTAAAAAGTACAAGTACAAGAAACACCTAAACAAGAAGAACAAAGACCGTAAGGATAAACGCTTCAACGGTTCGCTTACCTTATACCTTATTATATTTAAAACTGCCTGTGTGGCTCAGTGGCTAATGCGTCAGACACACAATCAGTAGGACACAGGTTCGACCCTCGTCCAGACCATTAATTAATTTTATAAAATGGGTCTTAAAATATCATTTAGAAGTGCTCTTATATAATTGTGTATAAATAAATGATCGGCTCTCGTTAAAACCATGGATGCCTTAACATGAGAGCGGCTTCGAAGGGACATTAGAGCCATATAGTTATAAGTGAAAACCTCATCTAAGTTCCTGGATGGGATGAAAGGACTCCACCGAATAACAATAACAATAACAATATAATACATCTATTACGCAATATGACCTCTAGTGTTATCCCGTAGAATTAACCTAATCGGGTAATCGTGTACGATGTCTAACGATACTATACGTAACTATAGTTAAATGTAATTAGTAGGTCGATATTTAATTGTAAATTAACTATTTAGAAATGTAATAACAACCGGATGTAGATTTCTATCGCGACCTCTATAGAGGATATATCCACGTCTAATATTCCGCGGAAATGTCATCGATGTTTTCGAGTAACAGATACATATCTGATTACGAATGTGATTCAAGTAAACAATGTAGTTGGACACTTCACCTGTATACGATATTACCTCTAGGATATGTGTTTATGTCGACTAAGGAGGATACTGTAATCGATAGGGAGGATAACGTGCTTATAATACATTCGATTATAATTTATCTCAAATGTAAATTATAAATTAAAAATATTATATCAATTTTATTTCTCATTTTATAAAGGTAAATTCTATTAATATATATATATATATATTGATTACATGTAATATACAATTTTTAAAGTTTAATTTAACTTATGAAATAAATATGAGACGTATATAATAATACATTTATAGATATTGAAAAAACAATTAAAACATATTTTAATTATGATTACATTTTTAATTATAAGTCAGTGATTGCTATTTTATTTTATAAACATTTATTTCAATAGTTTATATTACCCTCCTAGCACATTGTAAACGATGGTTGATATAAGCTCTCCCCATTGTAAATGATGCATCAGACCATCAAGACCATGGTCTTCAAATCGTTGAGTAAATTTGCAAAATTATATATAATATGTATTAATATATATGATAGGGGAGGGAAGGGGGTAGTGGCCGAGGACGTAGTAGGCTAGTGGCCGTTTTTATTAACCACATGGTTAACTCACAGGGTTAAATGGTGCTTGATAGGATAAAAAGTTCTATATACAATATTTAGATAATCAAAATATCTATAATATATAGTACAATTTTTTATTAACGCTTAAATTTTGCTTGATAGGATAAAAAGTTCTATATACAATATTTAGATAATCAAAATATCTATAATATATAGTATAATAATAGTACACTTTTTTATTAACGCTTAAATGGTGTTTGATAGGATAACAAGTTCTATATAAAATATTTAGATAATCAAAATATCTATAATATATGGTACCATTTTTTTTAAATAATTAATTAATTACTCTAATATATTATATAATAATTTATTGTCAAATTTTGATAAAAAAACATGATTATATATATTTATGCTTATTTATGTATAAGAGTATGTGTATATATAATTCAATTATTGAATCAAATAAGGTGCGTATGCATCATAAATATAATTATTTAATATTACATAATTAACAAAATATAAATCGAATATATTACGAGACACCTATCGCATTTTCTGGTACTAACGGCCACTACTAATGCCTTGCCTTATTTGAGTGCTTTTTTTAATGCCTAATCAAACGTTTATATTATTAGGTTAAACACTTTATATATAAAAGTGAAATCACAGTATTCTAGAACCATATGATTTATAGTTAATTCAAAAAAATAAGAGCCTACAATTCAGTATTTATCGATATATTAGAAATCTTCTGAGTCATATTAATTACCGGCCACTACTCCCTTCCTTCCCCTATATAATTTTGCATCACAAAATCTCTCTGAAAATGTTGATAAAATAATAAAACTGCGAAAAATGTGTACCATTATAAAACCCAACCATATAATTAGCATTATAATTTAAACACGCATGTATATAAACATATGTACTACCACCAAACACTAGAACACAGCAGAGGCCCTACCCTACCCCCGTTGAAAAAGAAATTACAAGAATACGATGGCGAGGAAAAATAGGTCAACTGGATCACGTGACTCACCTATAAATGTACTAAACGATATGAATCATCCACCTATCTCTAAATATGTATCTCCCTCTCCCTATCTCGCTATATGAATCCTATACGACTTTAATTTACGTCAAGTACGACTTTAATTTACGATTCAATTAAAAATATAATATTAATATTATTTTATAAAATAAAATAAAATTTATTTAAAATATTTATTTTCATTTATATTTTATAACCCATAACATATGCGCGCAGTTTATTGCGCATTGCGATAAAGGAAACGATACGATACTTATCATGGTAAGATAATGAAAGTATTAATTACATACTTACTTACTTAGTCAAACACGTCAAATAAATGTTTTTAAAGTTTTACTAATTTTTTTTATATTGTTTTATTTATCACTATTTCTTAATTTATTTACTAATTTTATATTTATATTATATTTTTATATTTATACTCTTTTATATTTTTATCTACTAATTACTATTTTATATGTTATTTAATAATGATGAAATTTGAATATGTAATTATGAGTACAGTCAAATGTATATATTAATGACATTATACTTTAATTACACCAATACATCATATACTAAATATTGTTATTTAAATGTAATATTGTGCTTTAATACAATTTATCGATTTTAAATTTGGATTAATGATATAAACATTGTTCAGTCTTGTATTCAATCGATGAGAGGGTTTGACTTGACCTAATGGATATAACTCGGCTTTTTTTAGTTTGCATAGGTATTAACATTGAAAATATGTTATTATTGTGGCAAGGGTAAGCTATTATGTTAGTGTCTTATTTATTGGGTCATGCGCATCTTATGTTGTTTCAGACTAGAACAATTTATTATCTTATTCATCCCTAGTTTTTGTTACAAATTTTAAATTTATTTTTTACTTTTTTGTTTTAAATTTGTATAATACTTATATTTTATATTATATATCTCCATAGTTAATTTTTTTATTACTATTCTCATACTTTTTTTTTCAACTGATAATCATAAGCTTTGCTTCAATATCTATCCGGGATCTTATACCAAATTCTGAATTATTATACATACATATATTCACACATATGTTTATATATAACCTACATTAATTCTGGTTATTAATTATGTCATTAATGTATCAATTTTTAACATATATATAAATAAATTTAATTTAATGATAATTTATTGATTCAATGAGTATATTTTTAATTTTTTTTATAATGATTTTAATTTTTTTAATTATTTATATTATTAGGTAAATTATTCCATAGTTTAGGTCCGGTTATTAGATTACTATTTATTAATTGTGTTGATTTTGAAAATGGTATTTTGTAAGATGGTTTATCTCTTAATTTAAATTAATTTTCATATTTTATGTGTATACTGGAGTAATTAATAGGTAGATTATTATTATGAAGATCGTACATATATATATCAAGGTATTAACTTTATAAGACTATTAATGTTTAATATTTTATTTGTTGAAAATAGATTATCAATATGTTTACAAAAGTTTTTGGTTTTATTTATTATTCTTATGATTATTGTGTGTGTTAGTTTTAGTCTTGATTTATTACTCTTGTAAACATTTCCCCATATGATATTTCCATACATTAGATGTGGAAGAAAAGGCTATTTATATTCATCTACATTTGTTATTTGTGATTTATTTATTTGTAGATTTATATTTATAAATTTACTAGAGTTAAAGTTTAGAATTTTTGATTTATTAATGTTTATTTTCAATTTATTGTAAACGTACAATCTTTCTATTTTTGTAATTGTAATATTTATAGTATTTTTTAAATGTGCATTATTTATATCTTTAAATATTATTGCATCAGCATAACTCGTTAGTTTTATGTTTGTATTATTATTAATAATAATTGTAGAACATTTATGTAAATTATAACAAATAAGTGGACCCAGTATCGATCCCTTCGGTACACCAATATTATTTTCTATGATATTTGGTTTTTTATTATTAATTAAAACAGATTATTTTCTATTTAATAGATAGCTATTTATTAATCTAAGCGAATAACCTCTAATTCCGTATTTATATAATTTATTATTTTTTTTAATTTTATGATTTAATGTATCAAAAGCTCAGGAATAATGTATTTATTTATTTATGTTGTTCTTTATTTATTAAACTATATTAATGAATTTTTATATTTTTTTAAATGGACTATTATATAACTTCTTACTACAAACTTTTGTTCTTTATTAGACTTATTTGCCCATTGCACATTGTAATATTAATTATTATATAATATTAGTTAACTAGTATTCCACAGGGATATACATCAGAAGAACTATAGGGGTGAAACCTACTCGGGTTAGTGGGTGAAGCAACATGACAAGTTACGTAAGTTATGGTTCACATTAATCGCAGAAACAATGGTTCATATCTATATTGAACTATATTGGCCAGCACAACGGCTATGGTACAGGCTGGTACCGCTAACATTTGTATGGTGTGGCGATCTAAATTGATTATTTAGACAACGAAATCTACACATGATACGTAATTTAAAAACTGCACGAATTGTTAGTCACGCGGATGAACTAGAAGAGAATCTTAAAATAACGAAATATCAACTATTTAAACCAATAAGAATTCATCATAACGAATTCGTCTGCTGAAAGAATAAATATATTTCGCAGCATTACACTCTCAAACACTACAAAAAGAAATACATATATCAGAAATAATTATATCAGACGAATTTGCAAACAAATACATTATTTGTATATAAGAATATAGATAAATACAAAAATACATTGAAACATAGTGTAGGATTTTATATACCTATAATATACACTTTATATGTGTATATTTGTAGCTATTGGTAGTATAGGAATAATATTAATTTCTAAAACATACTCTTTCCAATGCTGCAATTATACCTCCAAGAATTATGATATCTACTTTCAATGGGAATCCTATAATTAATTACCCATTACAGTCTATACATAATAGGTGATTATCTATAAATTGACTAATTATACGATTACCTATTATCATTTACTAGGCAAACCCCAAGATATAATATTCACATTTGTTTATTCTGACATAAACAATCATATAATTACATTTAGATTACATGTATGATTACACCTGGTAAAATCTGCACGAAATAGCACATAACACATTCATATTCACCCATCGCGTGAGAATATCAGACATATCATCTAAGCATGATATACACTTAAATATTCATAAAAGAAAATTTTAAATTAATAGTTCTGCAATACACAAATACTCTGATACTTCTTGGGATAAAGATTTAGTGAAATATTAAACATTATAATATATTATAAATATAAAATATATTAAATTGAAATAAACATATATGGGTAAAAATTATTTCAATTACACACCCGATTTGAATTATTTATAACTTATATTTAAAGTGATAAATGTACACATCCACAACTGTTTATGATTATCCATAATCCCCTTATAAGGGGTATGTATAACGTATAGGTCCATTTCTTCCAATGTCTAGGTTTTAAATTGAAGCACAACTCAATGGACCAGTAAATATAAAGATATTCATCCATCGCTCTCGAATATCACATTTAAGCACAAGATACACTTACAGATTCATACGATGGAGAACAAACTGAACATGCTCATAGTAATATTAACGAAATTACAATGATGCCATAAAGAAAAACGCTGCTACTGCTTGGAAAACTATTTTAGTACAAATATAAAATACATAAGACATAACAAATAACAAATATATTAAATATACAAATATCAGAGTAAAATACATACCAATCACACACCATAATTTTTAAAATTATTTAAAAAGATAAAGTTTATATATTAATTACGTATACGTAATTATATATTTAAGTTTTAAATTGAAGATTAACAACAATTAAACATTTACCGGAAAAATAAATAAGCGGATATGAAATATATTTCAGTTTTTAATTTAAGCTTAACAACAAATAAACATTTCACGGAATAATAAATAAATATTAATTTTCGAAATAAAATAAATCAATAAATTTCGTTTTCACTTCGCATTCTAAATTATACAGCCGACACCTAAGTCGTATACTTGTACCTATTCTACAACTAAAGTACATATTAATCCGCATAAAGATGGTATTAGATAAATCGACACTCATCAAAATCACCTGCCCACCGGACAATGCCAGGACAGCACCGGCCATTGAAGCTGAGCACCGACCGTTTACGAAAAGCGTGACCATAAGGCCCGTATTTGACGACATGACCGACACCCTACACTCACAAAAATATCCTAGTCATTTAGACATGTAAGCTAGTCATTTTGATTTGGTCTAAGACGACTGGTTAGGCTAGTCATTTTTACTAGGTAGGCTAGTCATTTTTAAATAAACAATACTAGGTAGGCTAGTAAATTTAAAACAAATATTACTAGGTAAGCTAGTTATTTTTAAACAAATTATACTAGGTAGGCTAGTCATTTTAATATAAATATTACTAGGTAGGCTAGTAATTCTAAAACAAATATTACTAGGTAGGATAGTCATTTTAATATAAATATTACTAGGTAGGCTAGATTTTAATTTATTTCTGTTTAAATAATTTATTATTTAATATTAATTAATATTTATTTACTATAATTTTTTAAAAGAGTTTTCTAGCTATTAATACATATAAAAACTATTTACTAACATATTATTATAGCTATTAATAAGTTAAGTTGTTGATGTAGTTTTAAATATAAAATAAATTATTAAAATAAATATTAGTATCTTAGTGTAGTAAATACTATTTAATAAATAGTATCGTAACATGAAAGAATTAAATCATATATTACAATATATTATATAATTTCATTTAAATAAGATTAAAACTTAAATTCAATAATAATAAATTGTAATATTGAATATAATATTTAATCAATATTCAATTGATACATATTCAATATCGAACAATTATTCAACATGAAATGTATTATCAATATAATTATGATAAAATTGTAGTTGATAATTTAGAAAAATCTATAGGATACTTAAATAATTTAAGTTTTTAAAACAAAATATTTTATTTATTAAACAGTATATTAACTTAAATATACAATTAAAAAAATAATTAATAATTAATAATTAATTTCGATAAACAACAATATAATAAAATAAATAAAAGGTATAATATGTTATTTGTTCTATATTAAATAATTAATATAACTTTAATTTAGTCATATTTACATCAATTCAACAGAAAAGAGTCATTATTTTGAAATAATTGTTTAAACTTTTTTAAATTTCTGCTTGACAACCTAAATATTTTTAATTTCAGATATCATTGACATTTGAGTCTATAAATATGTATTTAATGCAACATATATTAATAATATATAAATTGATTATATATTCTCAATGTCTAATATTTATGATTATTATACATTTTAAATAATTTATTTTGTAATAATTTGTTAGGGGGGATATTTTATTAACTATATATTTATTATTAACTAATTAATATTAAATATATTTGTATACATCTATTTGCATGCAATTTAATATTTAAGTTATATCACTTGATTATATTTATATATATATATATATTTATATATATATATATATATATATATATTTATTGTTATATATATATATGCGTATATAGATTTATTTGAATATATAAATGACTAGGTTATTATTATACATTTAACATTTAGTCTAGTCATTTTTACTAGCCTAAAATTTAAGAAATATTGTGAAATCCTGACCTAGTCATTTTATAAAACGTATAACCTAGTCATTTTAGTTTACAAGCTATTCATTTATTATTTAAAATTACTAGCCTTTTGGTTTTTATCATTTATAAGCTAGTCATTTCTATATTACCATGTTAAACTTATTTTATAAATTTTAGCGGATGATACATGTTTGAAAAAATACTAGCTTATAAGAAATAATACGTTTACAAGCTAGTCATTTATATAAATGACTAGCTTATTTCATAAATTACTAGGCTACCTAGTGAAAATGACTAGGATATTTTTGTGAGTGTACCACGACCACCCCCTAGCGGTAACAATACACAGTCATATAACGTACTCAGACGTAGCAGTAGTAGGGCGTTGTCGTACTGTACAACTAATCTACGTTACGTAGCGTCTACAGTGTACGGTATCGTACTTCCCGCGGTGGTCGGTAGTATTGGGGACACGACGAATGGGTCCAATACGCTGCCGTCCAAGAAGAGAGAACTAGAACGCGGTGATGTGGAACCGGAGACCGAGATCAAGAGGAAGAGGAGGACCACGGATGTCAGCAAGGCCACACCGGCTAATACGGACGTCATCAGTCAACCCGGTACGAGTGGACACGTGACTGGAACAAGAGGTGAGCGTTATACTGTACGACAGCACGAGATGCAGATCGCCGGGCCCAACTATCCGTTGTAACTCCTCCCCCTAACGTGATCACGTGATGTCAACATCGTAATCGTAAGTCGTAATAAGTTAATTAAATAATAAATTGTAAAACTAAATTTATTCATTCATTAATTAATACTTATATATATATATTATATTATATAACACATTAATATATATATATATATATATATATATATATATATATATATATATATATATATATTAATATTAATATTTAAGGGCAGGCGCTGGAGTTCATCTACACCATGCTATTTATAGCTCTACCGAAAACGCTACTAATAAAAAACTAATAGAGATAATTAAATAATATTTTTTTTATTCAATAGATACTATCCAAATTCATCTATATAAATATATTTCATAAATATAATTAATTTAAAAGTATGAAATAAAACAGTTGAAAAACGGTGAATATTTTGTATTATAAATATATTACATAATCATTATTAATTTAATTAATATAAAATATAATATAACATCAAGATTTATTTATATTGGTGTATATGTTATACATTTACAGTAAAAATTTCAGTTAAAAATAATATAAATTAAAAAAGTAGTAGGCATTTACATGTGGTTACTAAGTGAAAAAGTAAAAACTGGAGAAAATGACATTCAAAGTTTTTACATAAATAATCATAGATAATATGTACAAATATGCAACTATATAAAATATACAATATAAAAACAAATAGGATTATATAACACATGATTTGTTTATTTATGTAATGCTATTTAATCTATGATTTATGCTAAAATAAATCTAGAAATTTTTAAATTAAACGATTATTCTATAAATCGTAATATAATATTACATATTACAAGTATTTACATAAATACAAAATATATTTATAAATTTATTACTCCTAAAACACTTTATATTGATAGAAAAACTCAAAAATATTTTAGGATATTATAAATAAAATACAGAACTTGGATAATACATAATAAAAAAATATTGTAAAAATTAAATTATTTATCACATTTTAACTCCAGCGCCTACCCTTAATTGAATAACAACTTTGTAGTAATTATGATGGTGATGATTGTACTTAAACACTAATTTAATAATACAATTATTATAGTGTGATAATAATATATAAAAAATAATAAATAAAAGTAATAATTAGTACATACAGATATTCAACGTGGAATTGATATATTTAAAGTTCAGATATAGTGAACAAGGAGATAATTTTTAAGTGAATATATATTACATAGGTAAGCATGCTTATATGCATATCTATAAATAGAATACACATATTATGTATATTTATATATATATATTGTACATTAAATTTAGTGGTAGGACAACTCAATAAAATAAAAACTACAAGCAGAAATTTGATTACGGAAATAACACCCACTTTGTAATAACATAGAATCACTGATAAATATAAACCTCAGCTTATTAATAATCATCTGCATATAAACAGTTTTATTATTCATAATATTAACAATGCTATCAATAACATTTTAAAGACTAGAAATTCACCCGTCTATACAAATTACAGAAGCAGACTATGCTGATAACCAGGTGGAGTTCCACTGCTCACCTCATAGGCAACAAAGGCTTTCGCTATTATACTATAATTAATTTTATTTTATTGAAAAACACGAAATTCGATTTTTCCGTATTTATTGTCATTAAAATTGCTATAATTAAGATATATTGGTTAATAGTTATTCAAATTAAATTATTTTAATAATAGTTAAAAACATGTTATTGATCTACAATATTATGCGCAGTATTAAGTTTTCGTTTAAATAATAAAGTGTTTACAATAATTTAAAAAAAGTTATTATTCAAATATTTAAAAAGCAAAAACAGAATATTACATTTTATCAAATAAAAATTGTAGGATTGAATATTTTTTTAAATAAAATACTTATTCATATTTATCATTAAATTACCAACATTTCTTGTATATATTAGTTGTTGATATATCTTATAGTAACTGAGATACGAGAGGGGGTCGGTAATCGGGGACTTTCCCTATATATGTTTCAAATGTATTATAAAATATAAAATTAATAATGTACTACCTGTTATATTAACAAGTGTATAATAGAATATGTTATAACTATAGTTAATATGTTTATCCCGCAGCTTTCGAAAAGTAAAGAATCAAGGGGTCCAGTGTTTAAGTTTATTCTTCGTACAAGTATATATATATATATATATGGCGTGTAGTATAACGTATATATACAAGGTCTGGGAGACAACGCTATTGTGGCGTATCGTCTGATATATATATATGTATATATATATATATGAATAGGGGTGTGGCTCATGATGCAGCGCTCAGCCAATGGGTAGCCATGTGGCGGAGACATTCCTGCCCTGAACCGAGTCACGGTCTATGGCACACAACAACAAAGTTGTAGATTTCATGTCTGCGGTATGCCGAATACTATTACATAATATCGCGTCTTGCATTTAGACTATTATGTTCAATGTATATTGAACGGTAATACATAGGCTTATAAATGTACATGTATTATATATGTATATGTATTTATATATATATATATATATATATATATATAGGTTATATTAATACGTAGATATATATATATATATATATATATATATATATATATATATATATATATATATATATATATATATATATAAGAATACATAGATATGTGTAGACATATAACACTACCAACTATTATTATAAATTTTTTGATACAAAGATAAGAAGAATTCTATAAATTTAAAGTAGAAATTGAATATTTCTATGCCACTTATAAAATAATGTGTTTTATTTGTATTTTCGATTATTTTTACGCTATCTTTTATTTCTATTTTGATAATATTTCGTTTATTTAAACGTTTTAATTTCTTTAATGTTAACTGAAGGAATTAAAAGGTATGAAATAAATGCAGTTATAATTTATATTGACTTCAAAAAAGCTTTTGATGGTATTGGTCGCGGAAAAATACTAGAAATGTTAGCAGCATGTGATATACCATCTACCATAATTAATGCAATGGCACTATTCTATGTAAAAACTGAAGCGAGAATTATAACACTTGATGGCGAAACTGAATTCTTCAAAATATCAAAGGGTGTGATAGAGGGAGACATCCTATCACCCTTCTTATTTATCATAAATCTATACTACGTAATGCGTCAAGTAATTGGTAAAAATGATTAAAAACCATCTCGGTTTCAAGATAACATATAGAAGATGCAGCATAGAACCAGCAGTCGTTATAACCGATCTAAGTTATGCTGACGATATATCACTGATATCTTGAGAATTATACCGAGCTCAATAAGTGTTACATAGGGAGACCTAGAGTTGAAATAGAAGCTGAAAAATAGGTATTACGCTAATCACTAGAAAAACAGAAGTTATCGGATATAATCTTCAACAATCCCTATTCATTAAAACATTAAATGTTGAAACAATAAAAGAAGTATCAAATTACAAATATCTAGGAGCTTGGATGGTAAGTTCTGAAAAATACTTCGAAATCAGAAAGGCTCTCGCTTGGACGGTTATGCATAGATTGGAATGCCTATGGACATATAATATGATGAACAAGTTAAATATCATTTAATGGGCATGTAATGTTACTGTTGAAACTTTTCTATATATAGTAGTAAATACTGAACGTAGACTGTAAGCTGAGAAAACGGATATGTGGATGCTATACTAGCTTACTACGTTTGGCTCAGAATATTTCCTGGAAAAGCAAAACCAGCAGCGAAAAATGATATATTGGATCACCGAAAGAATATTAAATCTTGCAGGACACTGCATACGTCACAAAGAATAAATGGACCATAACCCAATTCTATGGATATCCACATAAGGAAAAAGAAGAAGTGCACTTACAACCATGGTCGTAAATAGTTTACGTTTATAGTGAATCTAAAACTTCAAACTGGCCTTGAGGACATCGATGAAATACGATATGTGATGATGGATCGTGGTGAATGGAAGAAATTATAAAATTTGGGTTGACGTTCGACGAAAGAAAAAGTATACTTTTATAGTATAATTATAAGTACATATATATATATCCTTATATATTATCCCCTACTTACATTACTTTCTAAGTCACCTATTTGTTCCACACATATAATGTTGACATCACGCATGTATTTTAAGGCATATTTTGTGAGTAATTAGTCTCCCACCACAACTTTTATTTTTGCCAACAATAAAATTACATTTTTTCATAATCAATAATATCATAAATCGTAATTATTTATTATAAATAAGTAGATATATTTTATTAGATTGTTTTTCATATATGATTTATATACATATATTTCCGGATTCAAATCATTTAAAAAGGCTGGAACCTCACCAATGACTATTTCCTTAACTATCCCCTCTTTCAATGACTGGCTGCGTAATCTCTCAATTGCATTACATCGAATAAGCTATATGTATGCATCTGTATTCACATCTTATTACACCACCTCATACACACTAATCATTTGTAATGTTCAATGTTGTATACACTATTCTTTTTTTAATTGAATTGAATTATATTTATTTTACTTGTAGAATATAAATTAATAATTAATACACATGGCATATGTATACAATATAATATAGTTATATAATGAGTAAAAAAGGAACCCTTTAATAGCAATATGCTTTCGTGAAAGGATTCCTCTACTATATACCTAACCGGGGTAGTTCTAGTTGATACCATTTAGTGAATGTACATGTAAATAGATAGGCGATACAGCATACTTCTATACATTTTATTTTAGGAACAAATATAGAAAATTTCATATATAACATTTCTTAACTTTATTAACTAATCATATCTACATACATGATCATTATTAATCAAATTTAATAGTAATATATGTAATTCGTAATGGAAATTAGACATTCATTATTTCTAGACTACATAATATGTAGTAAATCATTGCAATTCAAATAAATATATCTATATTGAATAGAATATATTAATATATCATCTGCATAAAGGTGATATCTAATATGTTAAAAATGCCCGATAATATGTGATAAAGGTTGATATAGATCAACATTATAATAGGTACCAGAACATTCCATTGACAAACACCCGATTCCTAGGCATGCATTTTAGAATAAAATTGTCTAGTTCCTCTGATCTTCAGAGATAAACGCTTTACTATACTGAAGGTCCCAGAAGAGTCAATGAACTCGTACGTATCCCTTTGTCATCAGCATATTACCAAGTGCAAATACACTGATGCAGACGACCAGCTCGTAGACCTGGTCATATCCGGTTTACGCGATGACGTCATTCGAGGAAAACTCTTCGACCACAAATCGATAGACTTGGTGAAATATATCGAGATGTGCCTACCCCACGAATAAATATTAGCTGACAGACGGATTCACCGGACGATAACTACGTACGACAGGTCAACCCAAGGTCATATCATGGCCGTCCAACAATCTGATCCCTGTCAAACTGCGGCAAGAACCACGACATATGCCCGGCTCACGCTGTAGTTTATGTGGGAGGCTGAGCCACTGGACTAAGCACTTATCTCTATTTATACACTTATCATTTCTTTATTTACTTAATTAAATAATATAGGACTCAACTATTTCATGTATACATTTTTTGAGTGGAATTATAGTTTATGAGATACGCCATATATGACCACATTACCCTCCTGGCCACATTATCCATCTTTCCCCTAATACCTATTGTTTACTATTAAAATAAATTAGATTTTTCTAATTACTAAATAAATAGAAAATAAACACATTGAAGTATAGTGATAATAAGGGGAGATAGGACATCGTCTTAATAAAATGTAACACGTAATTGATAATATATTAAGACTATACGCTTCATTTCAAAATATAATAATAGATTATTTGTTGATAGAGTAACAATAATAATGAATATAAATATAGTATTCAATTTAACAATATTTTATTTTAAAATGCTTATTGAATTCATAATCTTCTATCTTGTCGAACGGTACAATTTTTCCTGTGATGCATGATGGTCTCAAACGAATATCTAAAGTTTTATAATAAAATTGTTAGGCATATATATATTTGGTAGAAAATAAGAATTTAAATTTAAATTGAATTCAATATTTTATATATTTTCTAATAATATATATATCTATATATATATATATACATAAATATGTATATATTATAAATAATTAATTATTTAATTATTATTACTACTACTATTTCACTAAAAAGAGATTTTAATGTCGATACAGTTGAATTTAATAACCTGGTTTATTTTGACAAAAGATTTCATCTTTTAGATTCAGGGTCCATCCTTGGTGATTATTACCTAATTCAGGTTCATCAATTGTTAGGTAGCCGGCTAAAGTGAACAATTAAAGTTATTAGTGGACATTTCTAGAATAATTAACAAAAAATACATTTTTAAAATTTATTATAGTGTAATCAAATACATTATAATACAATACTATACAGTATATTACATTAAATTATATATGAACTAGATACAAATAACTTAATGTAACTACATAATACATTATTTCATATTGAACTAACTATCAAATGTATTATATTAAAATATAATAATTTTTAAATATATATACATATATTATATAATAAGATGCTATTTACAAAACCATTAGTAATCATATGTGTACAATGTACAATTTACATAGTATATGTAAATTGGAATATTGTTATTGTTATTGTTACTTTGTTTTGGTATACCACTCTATGGAGTCCTTTATCCCATCCAGTAACTTATATGAAGTTTTCACTTATAACCATATATACACATAGTTTATTCAATAAATACATATATTCAGATTACGCGTTGTGGACTTTGTTTTACTAATACAATTTGAAATATTATCTTTAAATAGTACATAAATAGTGTATTTAAAATAAAACTCATAAAAAGAGGACACCATGATCAGATGATTCATTTATAAAATGTCCGTTTTTTATAGTGAAACAATGTCCGTATTTTATAGTGACAAAATTCCGTGTTTTATAGTGACAAAAGTCCGTGTATTACACTGGTTCTATCATAACCATATGGTTGTGCAGTACACGGCCATTTTGTCAGTGTAATATACGAATTTTCTTACATACAAATGTACAGGGTATCCCCCTTACAGGAATACACAAGGTAGTTTAATTTCTATATAAATCTTATTTTAATATCAAAATATGATAGTATAGTATATCATTACTTACTCGTTTAATTCTAAAACTATCTGGTTACATTAATGATTATGATTTTTTAAATTTCATTTTAATTTACAAGTTTGTATCCTAAATAAATATACTAATTAAATAGAAATTATATACATATTTGTTTAAAATATATTATATTTATATATATAGGATATAATTTACTTTAAAATATTGGAATATATAATGTAATAAATAATAAATAATAAATTAATAAATTAAAATTTATTTTTAAAAGTTTTATTTGTTTATTTTATTTAAAAGCTTTATTTAATTAAATTATAAAGCATGGTATGCATTTAATATATGCATATATGTTTGTGTTATATATACATTTTAAATATATTTATAACACATTTCTATGGAAAATTATATTAAGAATATCAGTTTTTTATACCATTCTAAAATGCAAAAAAACCTTCCTCAATAGGTAAATAAGATAAACTATATCATGATAGATTTTTTTGATATCTGAGCGTAAATATGTAATTTTATGGTATTTTTCATAAATTTACATTATTAAGGGCCGACGCAACAGCTAATTTTCGAAAAAAATATATTATTTATTAAAAATTATATTATAAAAAAATCATACAATATTATTAATTCCCTTTGAAATGATATATAATATGATGCACAAAAGTAAATATAAGTTCCTAAATATGTATTTATAAACGAAAAGCGATTACGAATAATGATAATCATACTAATGTATTTATTAATAGTGTAGGTCACATTCTCTTAGTCTTATACTTTTCGACAAAATTTAAATGTAGACTATATATATAAATCTAAATATATAGTACAAGATACAATACAAATTAGTTATTATTTTATGTATTTCTAAAGTTATGGTGCTTTTAGTCAAACAATAATTATAGATAAATCTCCTATGTTACTATGTAAATAAAGCGCCTGTTTCGGCGGCCCTTAAATGTTAAATATTTCAAAAATATACAATATTCTTAACATATTATATAAATTAGATTTATATACAAATATTCTATAATATACATTATTTTAATAGATTAATAGATTTATTGGGATAAGTAAGTATGTTGTAGGTAACAAATACGTTTAAAATATCAATATTTGTATTATAAGTATAATTTGGCATTTCATACTTTTTAGTTTTAGCATGTTTAATTTTCAAATTTGAGGAATTGCATTTAAAAATTCTATTTTAATTAGCATTTATGATATATATACGATATTGTTATTGTTATTGTTATTGTTATTTTTATTTGGTGGAGTCCTTTCATCCCATCCAGGAACTTAGATGAAGTTTTCACTTATAACCATATATGGCTCTAATGTCCCTTAGAAGCCGCTCTCATGTTAAGGCATCCATGGTTTTAACGAGAGCCGATCATTTATTTATACACAATTATATAAGATCACTTCTAAATAATATTTTAAGACCCATTTTATAAAATTAATTAATGGTCCGGACGAGGGTCGAACCCGTATCCTACTGCTTGTGTGTCTGACGCCTTAGCCACTGAGCCACACAGGCAGATATATATATATATATATATATATAAATATATATATATATATATATATAAATATGATTACATATTCATCACAACAACGAATAACTCTACCATATGTGTGTATACTATCTCTATGTACAGTGATGTCAGTGACACACAACGTATTATATATACTTGCAGTAAACAATTGATAACAATTATTAAATATAAAACAATCATTCTTGTCTAATATAATATTTATATATATATATATATATATATACATATATCAACTTGTAAAACCTTCGACTGATAACACTTTGCCCGGATACTGAACGCATACAATGACATTATTATAGATATATGACCATATCGAGGACGGACTATCGATGTCCTTCGATAGCAGTACTGTTCCGTTATCGCTTGCTTTTAATACCTGTAAAGTCTGTACGTCTACTATTCTGAACTGAGGCTGGTCGTATCTATGTGTGGGGATGTGTGTGGGCATGTGTGTGGGCATGTATGTGGGTATGTGTGTGGGCATGTGCGTGGGCATGTGCGTGGGTATGTGGGTATAATAATATTCACATTTATATATTAGACGTGTTGCCCTGATATATATTTATATAAAGCGCTTATCATAGAAATATTTCGATATATTAATTATATTATGTGATATTATATGAATCATAATTTGTCACCACTGAATTATTAAATTAAATATGATGTAGTATAATGTTATATCACAGTGGAATATTATTTCACTGTTTACGGTTACTCTTTATAATATTATAATTATAATTATTAGTAATATTAGTAATGTTGTACTTGCATTTTCCGTGCGACAAATAGAACATGTTCTATTATCGCAATAGTTTCACATAATAAAACTGTCACAAGCGATGACTCACCACAATCATCTTACAAGGCGATCACACCACACCAAGCCGTGTGAACATACATTAAGGGGATCCCGCACATTTAAATTGATGATAATTTATTTTTTTAATATATTTTTTTATTACATAATAATACTTATTGTTGTGTTTTTTAGTATCTGTGAAAAAATTAGACATTAATTCAATCTAGAAATGACATAAAAATGTGTTTTATAACGATAAGATAATGCTATATTATATACTATTCAATATTACATTTTTATGCTGTCAATCTTCAAACGCTGTTTTCTCAGAATAATTATTTCGCTCTAGGTATATGCATTCAAAAATATAGAACTCAAAAACTATTATAATTATAATATTAATTTGTTTTGCTTTATATAGAATTTAATTATGTGAATAGTAAAATAGAGAGATAATTTATAAAATGTATAGATTTCATTGTATAAAATGATAATTTCTATAGAAATACCTTCATTTTAGTATAACTAATTTTTAATTTAGATATATATAATATAATAAATAATAATATTAAAAATAGCTTTCTATTTGCCTATGCATGTATAGGTTATGAATACATTACAAAAAAATAGGTCAATTGAATGAATAGAATATTAGTTCTATTTTTTTTAGTGGACCTATGTTTTTCCTATCTATTTATACACTAAATTGGCAAATTGCGTGTTATAATAATAATAATAATCAGAATTTAGGTATGACCATGGTAAACGAATAAGCGCTATAATTATCTAGTCGTTTACCTATTTCACTTTCCTATGACAATTATGAGGAGAAAATTATAGTAAAAGTAAAATAAAAATAAATATAATAAAAATAAAATGTTAAGAGTTACAGTTAGAAAGAAATATATACCCAAAATATATACAAAAATATATGTTAAAAAACAAAAATATAAATAAAATTTAATTATTTAGTAATCTATTAGAATAATGCACTTATAAAAATACAATATATTTAATTATTAAAATTATTAAAATTATAACCAGAGTAGCCAACAGTAATTGAAATTAATGAGGATATATGGTGTATCAACTTCAGGGGTATGGGTTCGTCAGGTCCAATGCCTTAAGGATCCTATTTGTGCCAATAATAAGAACACTGGCAATACTTTCCTCTCAATAAAAGTATATCCCTTTCCCCGACACGTACCATACCACACAATTACAAAAACATCAGCCACTCCGTCACCAAAAAAAAACAAAATATAAATTAGTTCAAATGTTACTATAAATGTATATTCATATAGATTACTTTTAGATTGTAAAATTAAAAAAAAAACAATATTAAACAAATAAGAATATTTTTTAAAAAACTCCTCATAATGCCATTCATCATGTAAATAAAATTTGAGATTAGATAAATAAATAAAATAATTAAAATATAATCAAATAATTAAAATAAAATAATTAGGTAATTAAACAAAACGTAAAAAATTCTATAGACCTCAAGAAAATTTAAATTAAAAAATAAAATACTAAAAATACACCTAATTTAAAGGTTTTAAAAACAAGTTAAAAGGTTAAAAAAATAATATTTTATTTGTGGTTTTTTTTATATATTAAAAAATATATTTATGTAAATTCTATAGTTTAAAAGTTCTCATTTAGTAAAAATTATCATTAGTTAAATATGTATCCTTAGTCAAAGAGTTATCATTAGTTATCAATATTATATATGTCTATTCAAACTTTCACTTAATCTAATAGGTGTATACATACAATATTGTTATAGATAGTGATTGATATATCGTTTTTTCAAATTTCGTTTTAATACTGATTTTGATAGATATGTTTTAAAAGAATTTTCTAAATTATTCCATAATATAGGTCCGTTATAAAATATACTAAAATATTTTATTTGTAACCTATATGATGGTATTATAAATTTATATTGACTTCTTTGACTATAGTTATTTGTTTTTAGACAAAATATAGATTTATATGGATATGTTGATTTACTATTTAAAACATCATACATAATTAATATTGTTTTACATTTATATATATCCTTAAATTTCAAAATATTTAAAGAATTATAAAATTCATCCGTATTAATTCTATTTTGTAAATTATAAATAGCACGTATAGCTCTATTTTGTAATATAATAATCCTATTTATATTTGATTGATACGTATTACCCCATATAGTAATACAATAGCTAAGATTAGGTAGGATAAAAGCATTATATAATAATTTAAGTGATTTTATACTTAATGACAATTTGAGTTTATGTAATATTGCAATGAATTTTGATACTCTTTTGCAAATATAATCAATGTGAGCTTTCCAGTTAAGTTTAGCATCAATATACATTCCTAAAAATGTATAGCATTCTACTCTATTCAATAGTTTATTATCAATATAAATATTATTATCAAAATAATGTTTATTTATATTATCAATTATTATATAGCAAGATTTTTCTATATTTATTGTTAATTTATTCATAATAAGCCAATTTTTTAATTTTATAAGTTCATTAGTAACTAATGAATTAAGATTAGTATTTATACCTATTAATATTTTTATGTTTAAAAATAATATTAGTATCATCAGCAAATAAAATAATTGAACATTTATCAGAAAATAAATGCAAGTCATTCATAAATAATATAAATAGTATTGGCCCTAGAACTGAACCCTGAGGAACTCCATAATTAATATTTGTTGTATCTGACTCATTATTAAAATATACAGTTTTTTGTTTCCTATTATTTAAATAACTACTAAAAAAATCTAAAATAACACCTCTAAAACCATAATTTGATAATTTATTTAATAAAATGTCATGATTAATCGTATCAAAAGCTTTCTTGAGGTCTATAGAAACAATTGAAGAAATAAATTTGTTCTTATATGCGGGATCCCCTTAATGGTACTATTTCATATTTCAGAGCTATATTTACAATTACAATTAACTATAAAGTTAACAATAACGATATCGATATCACATTTAATTATTACAAGTTAACACTGAAATAAGTGTTATTCATCGTTAATGCATTGTTATCTATATAAATATATTGTTATCTATGTAAATAGATAGCAATGACTAGGATAAGCAATGCCTACTACTATTACTAATATATTCATCGTCAATGCATTGTTATCTATATAAATAGATAGCAATTACTAGGATAAGCAATGCCTACTACTATTACTAATATATTTGGGTTTGTTATTTTGTCATATGTTATTTCAACGATGACGAATACTATAGTTTTCGTATATCTATAGATAAGCTCAGCTTTTGGTGTCCTATTTCAGCATACTGCAATACTATACTATTATAATATCTACGTAGTCAGATATTATTATATATATTTTATATATATATTTATATATATATATATATATATTAATAATATCACTATTTATTATAACTTTAGTATTGATATTTCTATCCTTAATCTATTGTTTACAATTATCTTATTATTTATATATATATATATAAATAAACTATTTATTAACAAATAATGCATGAGATAAAGATAATGATAGATTATAGATTAAATATCAATAATTCTTTGATACACAAATTGTAATTAATAATAAATTATATAATTCATTATATTAGTAATTATATATTAAATGGAAATATCGACATCATTGAATGCACATTACATGTACACTTGTAAACTACATTACCCTCAACTTATTCTACTTATTCTCTTTACTAGATCTTCGTAAGGTACGATATGTAACTAACTTTATTTGAAGGACAGTAAACAGTTGGTGAGCCATTCCGTGATATGGCCAGATACAAACTCTTCCCTTATCACTTGTTAAATCCATCACGTATTCTTTATCCTAAAGATTTTAATTATAAATTAATAAAGTTAATTCATATTTAATATATAATAACTAATTAATAATATACTCCAGAAAATGTATTAACATTATTTTATAATATACCAATATATGTTTATTATAATTATTGGCAATTAGATAACCGATAATATTTATATTTTATAATGATTATTATAATATAATTATTTTGTAAAATTGAATTTAAAGATATAGTATGTAGGTCTATGTATACACCTACATTTAACTAACTGGTCCATGTATTAATTATATATAATTAATAAATATATTTATTAAATACATACTATAATAATAAATCATTAAATAATACGTACATATATTATGAAATATGTTTTATATAGGCGTATTTGATATTAATTTCATTAATTAACATATATTTAAATTCTCCAAAAAAAAATAATGATTTTTAAAATTAATTAATTTTAAAATTTTAAAGTATATATCATAATGTATAAGTACACTTATTACGTATCAATTATATTATTCCTACAAATATTATACATATCTAGTAGATATTGGGGTAGATATTATCTACCCCATTTACGTACGTTCGATGATATGATATTCATCCTAGAGTCAATTCTCCATTGTTGTGATGAGAGTAACTTATCGAAATCAAATGTATTAGCGACTAGTGAAGTTTCTGTATAAGTAGGTAGGTAATAAGGTTGATTGTTCGTATATACGTTATTAAAGACATGATGAATATAACAATATAAATATGATATAATAATAATAATGATAATAATTATAACAATGATAATTTGTACCAATACGATTAGACGCAGAATCAATTGATTCACACTCTTGAGACTCTCAAGTTGAGAGTACTCTTAATTAAGAGTGTGTCGATCTTACCGAGTGGCGTTCAATATTATAGAAAAATAATGTAACTAAATTACAGACGATACAAAATATAAAATAAAAAAATGAATAACAGGAATGTACAGACTATAAAACATTTAAATATAAAAATATAAATATACACATGATTATGATTTGCAATCAACCTATAGGTTATACCTAAGGATATATCATGAATCCTAACTCATTTTTTGTGTGCAGATATATCAAGTATATATATATATATAGAGTATACTATATATATATAGTATACTCTATATATATATATATATTGCATAATAACGACTGCATTGAACTCAATTAAATGTATACATTTATACATAATATTATACATAATATACATTTATATTACATATAGGTAATTACTTACTTATGCAGACTTTACTTTATAATATATATATACATTATCGAGTATAATATAATATTATTATTATTTTAAAAACATAAGATAAAGTTAAATGAAAATATATACTATAACAAATAGTGGTTATTATATATTATACATATATCTAGATCTCCTACAACTTTATGCAGATATAATATAAACGTCACTAGGTGTCTAACAGTAACAAATAATGAATTCATTTCGTAATTATTTTGAAATATTGTAATTTAATTTAATCTATTATGTATTTCTATATATATATATATATATATATATATATATATATATATATATATATATATTCATACTTGTTTATATAAAAAGTAATATATTATATGTGACTATAATATAACATAAGTTACATTTAAATTAACCTTTATTTTTATAGATAATAAAATCAATACATAGAGAGTAGTCTTCAGCGCTTCGTATGATTCCATAATACGTATCTATAACCCATAGGTATTTATTATTGGGGTGTTTCCATACACTGAGGTTAGCATTTGTGGCTGTTATAGTACGGTCTCCATCTTTGTTAACCTTTTGCAGGGTTAAGTATTTTCCGGTTTGTGACGAACGAATAAATACGGGGCTAAGTGTGGCCATTGTATAGTATAGTCTAATAGTATAACTATAACCGTAGTGTCTAACTGTATAGTATAACTATATAGTATACAATCGAGGAAGTAATAGGACACTCCTATCTACGTACACGTTTACGATAAACTATCACGTGATTCAAATTTTAGTAGCGCCATCTATAGACAACCAAAGATAATTTGGGTCGGTAATCAGAGACTTTCCCCTATATAAAATTAAAAATAAAAGTAATATGTTACATATAACATAGTTATGTATGAGTGCATTTTCAATTTCTAATTATATTTTTATCACGTAAATTATAGTTTACATTTTTTTAAATAATAATGTAGACTTATAATTATATATATATAATATATATATATATAATATATAATATATATATATATATAATAATAATACGATTTGACATTTAACAATTAAAATAATACTATTCAAATAATTTAACGTTCATTTCAATTTTTTCAACAATTATTTACTTTAAAATATAATTCATTATATTTAAAATGATGTATCATATTTTATTCAATCGTAATTATATGTGCCTTATCTGTGCATTAACAATATACACATAAACAACATATAATACACATTATTAGGGGAACGATGGGTAATGTGGCCACTATTAGATAATGTTGTATAACTTTTACGTTAATGCTAATATTTTATTTTATATTTTATTTATAATAGGATTACTAATGTATCTTTCAATCTAACTTAAATTATTACAAACTCCACAGGTATAATAATTGCCTTTTCTTATATATACTATTATCATTTTCTAATGTTAAACTGCCCTAATCAAATATTCGTTTATAAAAAGAATAAAAAAAGCATTTTTTTAAAGTAAATTTCTAAACTTCGTGATAGTTCGAAAAACGTTCGATATTTGGCAATGCCTTATTTATGTATTCGTTATTTTAGTTTTTAATTATAACATAAATTATTACTACTAAGTATTAATAATATTATATTATTAATATATTACGTTAAATATTGTACATTATAAATATAGCCACTATACCGAGTAGTGAGCAAACATTCTGCAAATAACACATGCAAATAACACATGCAATAACGCATTCAATTTAAATTAATGATTGCATTGGGGCTCAAGTTATAACTGCGAATTAATATATAATTATTAATTCATACTGGAAATTATAGCTAGTACACAAATCACGATCATAGTGTATGTATTTATTTATAGGTACACCTTAGCTTATAGGGTATTACCGGGTCGAGCTAGCTCTGCAGTTCATTACACGTGACCTCCATTCCTCTCTATGACTCACTCTCTATGACTCATCGCTATCGGTAGTTATTCGTTTGTGCACATTGTGTCATCTCTTAGTTTGTCTAAGTATGTTTTCATAGGCCTTAGTCCGTGTTGCGGATTACCGAGTAAAACCAAAAATGTTGATTCGTAAGATCTTTGGTAATACTGCACTCACTATAGTATACTTCGCTTCTGTTTCTCCAGCAGTGACAGGAGAACCTCAGTCGTTGTTCGCATATTCACTGTTAAAAATAAGGGTATAAAATAATGAAATATATGGTATAACATATGGAAATACGAGTTATACCATACAATTACGTTAAATGGTATAAGATCACATATTATATGGTATAACATTTGATTTTTTTAGTTATACCATATAGATTAATTGAAATGGTATAAGATCACAAATTATATGGTATAACATTTGTAATTTGTAGTTATACCATTAGCTATTAAATATAATGGTATAACTTTATGAATTATATGGTATACAATATGGAAATACCAGTTATACCATAACATTTTAAAATTAAGTTTATATTTGATTGAAAATAAAATGTATAAGAATATAATTCATAATAGTATCCTTCATAATATCCTTAATATAACAGTTTACTTATTGTTGTGTTAAATTATTATAGACATAGCATGTATTGCTTCTAATTGCAATTAAACTGGTTTTCAGAAACTATATAGATTCCCCATAGGGAAATATGTATACATATACATATTTCCTATATTTCATATACAAATACTTATAATTATTCGAGTATATGTATATATATATATATATATATATATATATATATATATATATATATAAATAATTCCATTTTATTTATTAACATATTCTATTTCCACTCTACACTCAACATGAGAAGCATCTATTTTTCAACACATTACAATATACATAAGGTATTTATACTACATTATATATATATATATATATATATACAAATTATATCATATTATATATAATAATATAAAAGTTTATATAATATATAATTTTATAATATATTTATATATTATTTATAATATATAATTAAATTGTTAGAATATAATTATATAATTATATATATATATGTTATAAAGTCAAAGTTGTAGATAGGTATATCGATTAATGTAATATACATTTAAATGCATTTAGCATTACGTAACAGAAATCGATATATCTACATAAAACTTTAAAATAGATTTCGGTGTCTCGCTCTGTGTTAATTGCATATATGTCTATAGCCATAGCCATGTAAATGTTTATTTTTCTGGTATTTTATATTGTTATCGTCTGTAAAGTATATTTCGTTATTTGTCTATAGAATAAATTCCACTTGGTGAGATTGCCTCTTTCTTCGGTTTGCATCTCATTGGGTAGGTACTATTATTATTATTATTATAATTATTATTATGTTATATTATTATTATGTTCAACAGGTATTTGCTTTGATTAATAAACTGAATTAGAACATTCACTTCATTACATACATATATATTATACAATTATGATAACTATATGCCAATCATTAATATGCAGGAAACTGTAGAATTATTTGCAGAATTTCAAATTTCATTTAAAATATTAGAAAAACTGCCGGAGAGGAATAGTGAGTTGATGGGGATGATAAAGCATATAACGTATATACACAAATATATAGACGAATATATTGATGTAGCGCTACTAGGCAAACTGATCAAACAGGTAATTTAGTTATCTAATTAATAACATTAGTTAAATATCTATATAAAATAAATATGCAATTATATTTTATTAGTCCATGGGTTTTATAACGTCAATATCCTTCTTTCCTTAATCAAATATATATTATAAAGTGTATACTATATATCCATATATGGTCAATTATTTATTTTATTTTTAGTTCACAATGTAATTAAATTTAAATAATATTACTAATAGGTATATATAAATAATGTTAACTGTTGTACAAATATTATCAATATCCTTCTTTCCTTAATCAAATATATATTATAAAGTGTATAATTAAATATATAATATAATATTTCCTAAAATAGATGCGGGAATCTTATATTTTATGATGGGAGTTTGCGAATTATTGAAAAATGAATTTACAATGAAAATAAAGATAAGGTTACTTAATAATTACTTAATCACTATAGATTTAATATTATAGTTATTTTATGATTTTTCGTATGCTAATTCAAAAGTATATTATACTCTATTATATATATATATATATAGGGGATATATATAGGGGATATAGGGGATATATATAGGGGATATATATATATCCTAACTGCAGTAATTAATATAATATATTGGATTTTTCTAATTACAATGCTAACGTATATAAAGTATACAATTATAAAGTATACTTTATATAATATTATTATATATGATATTAACTGTATAAAGTTTCTTATAAGATACATATTTATACTATTATATAATATACAATATTATTATTCCTACTCTAGTATACTATATATATATATATATATATATATATATATATATATATATATATATATATAAATATATAAATATTTGAATTTTAATTGCAGGAAATAATGACTCCATGGATACATGGATATATGCATATATCATAAAAGAGGATGCTTATTATGTGTGTCGATAATTGTTTGGTATTCGTTCAAAATAATTTATTTCGTATTTTATTAAGTGGTATTGTTAATTTTATTTGTTTCATAACATGTCCTACAAACATTAATTGTTTATGTAATTTTGTATCACGTTATTTATTTAAAAATGTATCTGTTAATAAACAATATCGTTACACCAAAATATGTGGTTTTTAGAAAATAAATTATCATTATAAATGTCGATTCCATATATAAATTAATAATATAGAATAGTAAGTTATTATAAACACTGATATAACTTTAAATAAAATATAGTATAACTTTTAATAAATTATGGTATAACTTTATATAATATATATTGTATAAATTTTAATAAATTATGGTATAACTTTATATCAAATATGGTATAACTTTTTATAAATTATGGTATAACTTTATATAATATATGGTATAAATTTTAATAAATGATGGTATAACTTTATATCAAATATGGTATAACTTTTTATAAAATATGGTATAACTTTATATAATATATGGTATAAATTATGGTATAACTTTATATAAAATATGGTATAACATTTTATAAAATATGGTATAACTTTTTTAATTAGTTATACCGTAAATGGTATACCAGGGCGCAACGGGGTTATACCATTTTGTAATCAATGTTATACCATTTATTTCTAACAGTGTTGTATCTGTTATTCTTGCAATTATGCCGTACAACTCGAGTTGTGATGATCCTATTTGTAACGTGGTCTCTCCGTGACTTGTTTAATAATATTTTAGTTTAATAACATTATCGCCGCATGCGTATATAGGTGCCAGTAACTTTGTTCTCTACTGTTGAAGTTAGAGTACAAGTGATAGAGATATTTACAAGAACAGTCACAACTGTAGCTTTAAATAAGTTTCTTTTGAGTTTACTTGAAAGTTTACCATTCAATATGATGTTCAGGCTATTCAAGGCTGCCCACGCACTCCCGATTATTATGCTTACGTCAGATGTTGAGTTGAACCAATATAACTACCTAGATATTTGAACTCTTCTACGCGTTTTATATCATGGCCTGATAGGCTTTTCTGTTTATCTGGTTTTCATGATTAAAACACACGTATTCCGTGTTGTCTGAGTTAAGTTAAACCTATATATTTAGCCGTACCTTCACTTATGTGTAGTAGTGTAGTTGAACCTATCAGACTATTATTTATTACAGCTATATTGTCAGCAATATACAGCTTAGTACCCTTATTATACTGCAGTTTGCGTATTTCTACGTTATAAATATAAATATATATATATATATATATATAATATATATATTATATATATATATATATATATATATATTCTTATATAATTGTGTATAAATAAATGAGCATCTCTCGTTAAAACCATGGAAGCCTTGACATGAGCGTTTTCGAAGGGAAATTAGGGCCATATATGGTTATAAGTTAAAAAAAACTTCATCTAAGTTCCTGGATGGGATGAAAGGACTCCACCAAATATAAATAACAACAATAACAACAATATATATATATATATTATATTATAAAGTTAGCTGATAATTAGTTAATGTAGTGGCTTACCTTGTAGTTATTCCTTACTTCTATATATGCATATATTCTTGAGTTATAGTTATAATATTATTAGATTTAAAAATAAGTTAATTATTGTTGATTGTTGACCTCGGGTCATAATATAGGGTACATAGTTACGTTACATCTCCCCTTTTTTAAATCACCATATACTTTAAACTAAGTTATATGGTGACAAATCATACCGAACCATTAATATATAGAGTAAATATAGTAGTGAGTTAGTATAATATGACATGTACATCATCTCTAAGCTAGAGATTGTAAGTGTTGTCCTGGAACTTAGAAGGTTTCTTGCGTATTCGGTTTGATCTTCTAATTTGATCCATTTCAACATCCTTACTATCTTCTACTTTATTTACATCGATGATACGTACACATTAGTACATAGAGAACGAGGTGACACTTCGTTATCTAGGCATTAGTATACTAATGAAATTATAGCCAATTCAAAAAAGGCGTGACTTATTTAATTATTTCCTGTGACGTAGTTATCTGACAACGTCATTTAATAGCATTGTGACATGATCTATATCATATGTTTGTCTAGAGATATATATCTTGCATATACACACACACACATATATATATATATATATATATATATATATATATATATATATAGTCGTAATATAACCAGTTGGTGGACAATGCAAAATATAATCATTTGGTAACCATTTTTTATAAGATAGCCATGAAGGTGAAAATTTACATACTAATTAATTATGATATACTCTTTGAATATATCTAATTATTTTTTCAAAATAATGAATAATAAAATATATATAAAAATATTGTCTACCAAATAAAAATTATGTATAAGCTAACTCTTTTGTTGACAATATTAAGGTATGCATAAAATAATTATTTTGTGGACAATCTGAATTTTAAAGGTTTCGCTCCAACTTTATTATTTTCTGATATATATGTTCTATAATTAATGACAAATGTCATGACCTTTTTATATTTATACATATTAAATTAAATTCGTATATTCAATATAATATTGGATAATTTAAACTATTTTACCTTTTCTATCAATCACGAACATATTATATATGGTTAGTTATATTTAAAAATAACTATATATTATTTATATCATATAATATCTTCATTATATAAAATAAATATGTCTTTTATTTTTATATTATGTTTATATAAGAATTTTTCGGATAATTTAAAAAGCACATGTCACATTTTAATAATTATATTATAATTATTATTATTAAATAATATGTAAGCATAATTATAATATATATTAGATAAATTACTTAGATATAAAAACGGGCTCTATTATAGAATCTATACGAACTAATGTAAATTTTATTTCAAAATAAAAATATGAAATTTTAATTATGAAAATGTATCATATAGTTGGTATTATGATAGCATAAGTTAACTTTAATTATCAAGTATCAATAGATTATTATATTCTTGTGTTTATTTATTAAAATATACATTTTAACATGCATTTTATATTAAAATGAAACTATTGAAATAAGTATAATTATTGATCAATATTATTAATTGAATATATGGATTATGGTCAAAAGCTTCGCGTATTAAATTAGTGGTTCTACAATAGCTTATGATTGGTCATTATAATTAGCGTATGTTTATTTATAGACTATCATACATGCAACGGCTTATAATTACCATATATTTATATATGTGTGTTTTATAAGCTCACTCGGGATGTAATCATTTACAGTAATGCAGCTAAAAAAACCTAAACAATATTAAAATTAACCCAACCAAATCAAACCAAACAAGTGAAAATAACTAAAACTATAAATATTAATGTTTCAACAAACAATATTACGCTATTGTAAATTCAGTAATTCGAATAAACAATTTTGCGGGCGTTCAAATCGCGCATCAATCGCGAAGCTTTTAACCAGGTACCGAATATATATATATATATATATATATTCAGGCCGCCGATATAATTAAGAGTTCAATTTGGGCGGTCTTACTAATATATAAGAGCCGCCCAATTAATAAATATATGTCACTAAAGTAAATATGTTACGCTTGATTTCACACGCTAAAATATTCCATACGAGTAACATACATAAACTGCTTTTGTGTATTATATCATATTAAACAAATCCACAAATATATCTTATAATTATATGTATAATAATATAATCCATATATATATATATATATATCTATAGTTATCCGTTATAGTAATTGTACAATTAAATATTTGTTAATAAATTTGATTTTTTATTATATTTTAATTTATTTAACTATTAGAAATCATTCGATTATTATTCGAATATGTTACGTACACATGAGATCGATATAGTTTTAGAATGTCTGTTTAATTTCAAGTAGAACCAATATATTATATATGTATAATATAATCCATTAATATGTTATCCATTATAGTACCTTATAATTTCTAATAGTACAAATTGAAATTTAATAAAAAATAAAATATTTAATTGTACAGTTGGTACCTGGTCAAAAGCTTCGCGATTGATGCGCAATTTGAATGCCCGCAAAATTGTTTATTCGAATTAGTGAATTTACAATAGCGTATGAATCATACGCCGTATGATTGTTTGTACAAACATTAATATTTTTAGTTTTAGTTATTTTCACTTGTTTGGTTTGGTTTTGTTGGGTTTATTTTTAATATTGCTAGGTTTTTTTAGCTGCATTACATCCCGAGTAAGCCTATAAAACACACACACATGTTAATGATAAGCCGTTGCATGTATGATAGTCTATAAATAGACATACGCTAATTATAATGGCCAATCATAAGCTATTGTAAATTCACTAATTCACATAAACAATTTTGCGGGCATTCAAATTGCTCATCAATCGCGAAGCTTTTAACCATAATCCGTACAGTTACTATTAATATTATTATACATGTATAATATATATGTATATAATTATAATATATATTTGTGTTAATATGATAATACACATAAACAACGTATGTATGTTACTCATATGGAATATTTTAGCGTGTGAAAGCGTAACATATATTTACATCGATGGGCGGCTCTTAAATATATCGGTGGTCTGCTTCTCCTGTATCCATATATATTATATGATTATTATAATACCATATCATATTAAATATTGTTAACAATATAATAGTTATACATTATGAAAAATATACAATCAGCATTAGTTAATATAGAAATAAAAGTAATTTAATAAATATAGTTTTAAATAAAATTGCCGTTTGTCCGTTCTAACCAAACAGGGTAGTTTATTTGTAATCTTCGGCGAAAACCATTTTAACATACTTATGTATATTTATAATATGATATTATAATTCATATATTTATTAATATTATAGTAATAAATTATTAATATTTTAAAGTATTAAATAATACTATAATTACTTAATATACTATATTTATTGCTTATAGAAAACTGAAAATTCCAATTATGAAATAACTGCTATACTAATACCGTACACAAAAATATTAATACTACTACTTTAATCCCATGAATACTTTTTTAATATTCTAATCTAAATATTCAAATTGTTTACATCACTACATAATATATATGATGTTAAACACTATTATATAATACATATATATGTAATATTTAAATAATAATTCACTGATAATGCATATTGTATAATTATTTTACATTTGTACGGTATTATCAAAGATTTTCCGAAGGAAAGATATAACACTTACGCGAAATCCTGTAATTCGAATTTGTATACAAAATACCCCAGTGCCACCTAGGAACTATGTGTTGTTTATAATGTAAATTCGTATTTAACTATACACTTTTAAAATGTTAAATAATATGCTTTAAATTAATATTTATATGATGAAAACTAAGTGTTCATTACTAATATATAACAAACAAATATGATATGTATGTTTTAAATACTATAAGTATATATTTAGTGAGTAAAAGCTAATTTATATTGCATGTAATTTAATAGAGCAATGAAAACATTGTTGTATGCAAACAGAGCCGAACCTAAATCTATTTCAGTGATTTCGATACTACTGCTAGCAGCGGTTGGGGATATTACTAAATTACGTTGCATGCATAGGGAGTATTATATCTTTGCTTCGCAAAATCTTTGGTATTATTATCTCGCAGTTTATATTAATACTGTATTGGTATTTAGTAGTTTATAATTCCACATTTACAATTACATATGTATTCTTTATCATTTGTAAATTTCTTCTTAATTATATCTGTTAATTTCACTGTTTAGAGTAGTATAACGCTAAAATTAAAACTTATAAATATCGTAATATATATATTTAATCTATAATATAATATATAATTAACTTTATGATAATAATCTTTTAGAATCAAGTGCAAAACAGAACAGGAGTTATCGAATGGTTTTTATTTAATTATATAATCAATGATATGTGTAATATAATAAAAAATAATTAGTTAAATAATAGAATACCAATAATATCGTGTTAAGTAATTTTGTGGCGAATGATCTCGTGTGAAATGATAATATATATAAATAATTATTTATAAATAGTAGAATTTAAACTACACACGAAATCACCAATCCGTATAATATCATTCCCCATGAAATCACTTCGCACGAGAACACTGGTTACCAAATAATAATATATAATTAATAAACTAATTGTATATAATTATTTAACATCCAATATTCAAATTTTAGATAATAAAATTTTTCATATTAATATCAAAGATTTTTCTAATGAAAGATAGAACACTCAATCGTGTAATTAAATTTTGTATACAAAAACCAACATCACCACATATATAGGTCATTTTTTGGAACTATGTGTTGTTTATAATATAAATTTGTATCAAACTATGCACTTTTAAAATGAAAAATAATATGCTTTTAATTATTATTTTATTAAGTGTTTATTGCTAATATATAGAACTATGATATGTTGGTTTTAAATCCTATAAATATCTATGTGGCAAGTAAAAGCTAATTTATATTGCAAGTCATTTAATAAGAGTAATGAAAACATTGTAGTATGCAAATTGCGGCAAATCTAAATCGATTTCGATACTGCTGCTAGAAGCGGGATGTATGAATACTAATCATGTTGCGTAGGTAGCGAGTGTTATATCTTTGATTCGCCAAATCTTTGTTAATATCTTTTAAATTATATTATATTTTAGACATGTCAATAATATTTATTTATTAACATTTTGTAATTGAAAATAATAATATTTTAATTAATAATTATTTACATGGTATTTATTTTATTGGTATATTTTTGTATTATTATAAATTTATTAATTTATTTTCAATAATTTAATATTACTTTATTTATTTTGTAATCAGTAGTATCCAATACATATTTTTATGTACAAACATGTACATACAAATATTAAATATGTTTAATAATATGGAATATAATATATAAGATAAAAATATATAATTAATTGCAGGTGATGAATAATTACATTTAAGAAAAGTCTTTTTGGAGTCAAAACAAAAGTGATGTTGGAATATAATACAAATTTGATTGCTGCCGGTATTCAAGGCATACTAATTGAACATGTAGGATAGCAAACTTATGCAATGGTTTGTATTTTAAATTATATAAATTACCTATTTAATCAATTAAATTAATACAGAATGTTGTAAATTTATTTTAAGAATTTTTATAATCAAATTAAAGAGAAATTACTCTAAAGCTATGCCAGTTAAATCACTAAAGATCATGAAGATCCAGAATTCAATAATATTATAACTAAAATCCATGATGGTCAAGACATTATTAAAAAAGATCCTTTATTTAAACATGTTAGTAATTCATTATTAGTATTTATATAAAATAAAAGTTTATTTATATATTTGTTTTAAATATATGTATATTCATTATTTGTTATTAAAATATCATATTCAATTATATATCTAATCAAATGTATTATTCTATTTATTATTCTGTATTATTTCTTTATTAATTTTATTTAATATATATTCATTATTTTTTATTATAATAATATATAATCTTTATAGAATTGATTTAGGAAATTTATTATTAAAGCTTGATTTATCAAATAATATATTTTGATATATAAAAGTAATGATCAGGATTCTATTCTAGAAATCGACTATATGATAAAGTTTGTAACATTTATATATTATCGATTTCAAAATATCAAATTAATGATTAATATTTATAAAATTTTGCTTTGATTAAAAATTGTTCAATTTATTTAATATCTATTAAAATTTCAAATTTATATACATATGATATTCAAATCGCCATATGACATATTCCATGTAACCTGTAACATTTAATTGTTGATATCCTATCTCATTTCTACACCAACTATTACCTACCTCACTTAATCTCCGTTCACAATCTATAAGCCTCCATTCCAGTAATTGCATGTATTTGTATTTGATTTTCGTATTTGATAAAAACTATATATATGAATTTAATTTATATTTTATGTATAAGTGTTATAAATTATAACTTATTATATCCCAAGCAACCAGTATATTGTTTACAGTTTTTTATCATATCGATTTTCTTTAGATATCAAATAAATTTTAATTAATAGATTTCAATTAATTATTATGCAATCTGGTATAGAGATAGGGATTATTATTTTATGATTTAATATTTAATGTGTTAATATTTGTATTTATATTTGATTCTTTAAGAAAAATGTGTATAATATATTAATTTAATTAACTCACTCTTCGGCTTTCCCAATCCACTCCTCGCTATCTACATTATACTTCTTCAATTTTATCCATGATAAATCTTGCTCCTACAGGATTTTATATACCTATTATTTTAATTATTTAAACAACTAATCTTCCCTTACCGTATACACCCACCTATCTACATTGCTTTAATTAACCTATAAATCTGATATATTCAATATATATCAATCACTAACCATGTAATTATATATATACCAAAGATTTTCCAAAGGAAAGATATAACACTTACGCGAAATCGTGTTATTCGAATTTGTATACAAAATACCCCAGTGCCACTTATAGCGGGTTACTTTTAGGAACTATGTGTTGTTTATACAATTTTAAAATGTTAAATAATATGCTTTAAATTAATATTTATATGATGAAAACTAAGTGTTCATTACTAACATATAACAAACAAATATGATATGTATGTTTTAAATTCTATAAGTATATATTTAGTAAGTAAAAGCTAATTTATATTGCATGTAATTTAATAGAACAATGAAAACATTGTTGTATGCAAATAGAGCCGAACATAAATCTATTTCAGTGATTTCGATACTACTGCTAGCAGCGGCAGGGGATATTACTAAATTACGTTGCATGCATAGGGAGTGTTATATCTTTGCTTCGCAAAATTTTTGTATATACTCTATATTTTATTTTATTTACTTACAATTTCTACTACATACTTTATATATCTATTTAAAGTCTACAATTTCTATTACGTAATCCAATTTCATGTATTTTATTTTTAATATCAGTAAATTATAATAAATATAATTAATTTCATATTCAATGGATTATATTAATTTTTTATATTTATTTTTTAAATAACTTTTGCTCAAATACTTTAGTGAATATATTATATGAATTCAATTGAATTTAATTTATTTATTTGCTACAGTTATTGACTACACCGGCTACGTTATTGACTTTGAAATTATGTGGAGATTATTGTGTTTACAAGAAATCAAAATATGAAGGTTCATATATTATATATATATATATATTAAATCTGGGTATATAAATTTATAATATATAAAAATAATTATACAGGATTAAAATAAAGATTTTTTTATTGAACAAGTATAGCCCCATATAGCCCCATATGTAAAAAAAGTTAAAAAGTTTTCATAATATGATTTAGTCTCGATGTTCAAAGGTATAAAAGTTGAATTAATTTGTATTATATTTTATTAATTATATTTTAATATTCTAGAACAATTTGCTGTAACAATGGCAGTATGAACATTTAACTTTGGAATGCAGGCCTATTTAGCTGCATTTGATGGGTTGCTAGGATATTCATTATAATCGGTTGCAGAATATGCAGTACAACAAGACAGATTACGATGCTTGGATGCTACAAAGGTGAAGAAGAAGATGAAACATCAAGAAAATTCATATGCTGCAGGATGTGCAAACATATAATTAAAATAAATTGTATATGTATAATTATATTTTTAATATCATTTATAAATATAATATATACATTAGTAACTATATATAGTGTAAAAATTAATTTTTAATAAACTTTAAACTTGATTTAGTCAGAATAATTATTTTGTATATCTCATTAACTACATATTGAATATTTTTTCTTTAAATTTCACAATAATAATAAATGAACAGTATAAATTATTATTTCTATATATATGTAGTAAATTAGTGATACATTTTTATTTTATTTGTTAATCATTATTTAAAATAAATATTTATAATAAGATTGTTAAATAATTATTACAAAAACTTTAATATTATAAGTGGATACATTTTGAAAAGATGTTATTTTACATGTAACTAATGAATAGTACCTTTAAACACATATCAATAAACATTTTCTATATAGTATTACTTATTGAAATATATAAGTTTATTAATTTAAATAAAATATATACATGTTGAAAATGAGAAAAATATGTTTATTCCACAAATATTTAAAAGTAGCATTGTATAAAATATGGTCTTGTATAGTGTTACGAAATATTATTAAAAAATAAATTGAATCTGTATGCAGATTTAGTGAGAATTTAATACAAAATAAATAATTAATTGATCATCAAAACATTGTTAACCTGAAATGAAAATGGTTTTATATTAGTTTATTACACATAAAGTAAGAACACAGTTGTTTTCGAAACAAGATATATATAATATTAATTAATTAATAAATAATTATAATTGAAGAAAATCAGATTCACTTTATAAGTACGAATTGTGAAGATTTATGGAAATATAATTAATTAAAAGAATTGATAGAATAGCTTCCATTATGGTACATCTGCACCTACATATATAAAATATTAATAGTTAATAGAATTTTATTTGTTTTATATATATGATATGTATGCTAAGTATATAATGAATATGCTTTACAATAATTTCTAGTAAATAGTAAAATTATTATTATTATTTATATTAAAAAATAGACCTCCTGAGGGCATCGTAACCAGACCTTCTGTGTTGCATACAACAATCTAACCACTATACTACCAAACCAGTTTTATTAATTATATATAATTACTTATAGTAGTATTAGATTTGATTTAATTATAAATAGAATTAGAATATAATTATATTTCACAAATTTAATAAAGTATTGATAAATTATAGAATTATTCTAAGAATACAAAATAATAGTATGATTATTATTATATATATAGTATTATACTAAGTATATAATATGATAGTTATTAATTATATAATATAAATCGAAAATTATGATGAATAATAACAACTTATTTGAATTTTTTTAAATGCTCAAAATAACCCTACAAAAATATTTTGAAAGGCTTTTCAAAATAAGCTATGTTGAAAGTTGGCACATATTAACTGGTCCAGGGGCTGGTTGCTCTGAGATTGGCCAGAGACAATCCCAACAAGGACAAACCTTATTTATAGATATTATTGGGTTACTCTGGGATTTTGTAAACATATCTTATCCGAGATCAAGCTCAGCAATATTTCTATATTCCTAATCCTTATTTCATTTTTGAATGTTTAAAAATATTCAAAATATAATTATGTACCTAAGTTAAATATTACTTAATTATAATTCGATTATTAAAGGATGTACATAAGAATTCTATATAGTTTCGGAAAGCCCATTTAATTTCAAGTATAATCAATAGATAATTAAATGTCTATTATCATAATAGCAGCATAATAATTATGCTTATATTAATTTGTCATGCTCTTATAAGTCTATTAAGCAATTAATAGCAGCATAATAATTGCATAATAGACTTTTAATAGCACCATAATTATTATAATAGCATGACAAATTATCATAATAGCAGCATAATAATTATGCTTATATTAATTTGTCATGCTCTTATAAGTCTATTATGCAATTAATAGCAGCATAATAATTGCATAATAGACTTTTAATAGCACCATCATTATTATAATAGCATGACAAATGAATAGCAGCATAATATAATATTATTAAATATTTAATATTATATTATTTAATAAATATACATTTACAACACAATGTAAACATTCGAGGCTATTATATATATGCTATTATGATAATAATTATCACATAATTAAATTATTATGAGGCTATAATTGTTTCCTGGGTTAATTAATTATACTATCATATAGTTTATAATATAAGTACAATTATATAATCAATTCAATATCGAAATAATATTTGTTGAATATTTTATATAATTATAATAGTTTTAAACTAAGTTTATATAATTATAATAATTATAATAAGTATTACTAAGTAATACTATTACTAAGTAATACTATTACTTAAAGTAAATATTAATACAATTTATGTTATTCAGTTGCATACTATTAATTATAATATTACAATTATACAGGATATCTATATAGTTTCTAGATATAATAAATACTATTTGTATGATATGATAACAAAATAAGTACAATTGTATATGAAAAATAATTCTATTCTAATTATATTTATAATTAAACCAAAACTAATACTACTATTAGTAATTATACATAATTAATAAAATCCGATAGGTAGTATAGTGGTTATAATCTATAGATTGCTGTATGCAATGCAGAAGGTCTGGCTACGATGCCCTCAGGTGGTATATTTTTTATTTTATAATATATATTTTTTTAATATAAATAATAATACTATTTAACCTATTTACTATTTACCCTATTTACACTATTTAGGCTATTTACTAGACATTATTTTAAAGTCTTTTACAAGAAAAAGCATATTCATTATATAATTAGCATACTTATCATATATAAAACAAAACATAAAACAAATAAAATTCCATTCAATATTAATATTATTATTTAATATTTTATTATCATATCTATTAAAAATATTATATATTATGAAATATATTTAACTAGAAATTATTTCGAAACACTAAGTGTGTTCATTATTATATTTTATATTATGTATAAATATATATATATATATATAGTATAGGATTATATAGAACCCATATTTCATATTTTAATATTTGATCCTATGTATTATAAATTTAATAGACACCTATTTGTTATCCTAAGTACCATCAAATTGTCCAAGTTTTATACAAATATATTTTGAGAGCTACTCGAATGTCCGACGCGAATAAAATTAGCTAAAAATTCCCAGAACAACCCATCCTCTATCTAACCTAGGCTATTTTTTTTGCTGTAATATATGTATTTTTGTCCAGAACAACCCGATTTACTGAGAATTATCCAGAGATTGTCTCTGGATAGTGATAGGAAATATTTTATTTCCAGAGTAACCGGCTCCTGATTATTAAGTATAATAAATCCATTAGTTTATACACAATATTATATTTGAAAGAAGGAGAGGATAATAATGCTGATATTTATTGTGAACAATAGCCATGTCGAAATATGTGACATTATATATATATATATAATAATTAGGGATGTGTATAAGATGTACAGATAATTCTGTATCGGACTGTGTCACAGTCTATAGGCTACAATAATAAGTTTGGCGAATATAAATTCCTATTAAATAATAGCTTGGTATCTATATTTAGAGCGCTAACATTATATATATATATCTTTGGTAGGAATACATATGTGTAGAAGGCACATGGATATATATATATATATAAATATAGATTATAATAATAAGTAGTTATATATATATGTAAGCATATAACACCCCCTTTATACATTTATATCTACAAGTCAATAATAAAAGTGGGGATCGTACATTATTGTTAGATCAACGCAGCGCTACGGTTGACGAGGTTTGATTATCTAGATCAGGACCGGGTGTCAACGGACTAGTTGTGAGTGCGATATCCCTGGGATGAGAATGTAATGACACACTACGGAGAGGAATAACTACATCTGAACCGAGTATCGGTGGAGTAGAGGGTAGGGCAAGAGGTCTTGAGTGATTATCTGATGCATCTCGGTGTGTTGGTACTACCTCCTGACAGGGCGTCGACGGGGAAGTAAGGCGGATATCTCATAGATTTCTCCCGAAGGTAGAACAATCCATACTGCAGATGTTGTAACTCCGAAGTTTCATAGCTGGCTTCCATGTCTTTGATATGTGGTCACGCTGGTGAATGTTTGTGAGGGGTGTTATGTTGGACAGGTACAATGAGTCTTGTTTTTTACTAGTGTCGTGTGGTTGACATATTGGATGATAATTTATTCTCATTCGACAAGTCTACGGGGTAGGTGCTAGGTAAAGGGTTTGCTAACTTGTGGCTGTAGAGCAGTTCGGTGGGGCTTTGTGTCGATAATTACTGGTTTAGATCATAGTAGAAGTTTCGACATCTGGAAGTTCTCAGAGATCTTCAAGCTCTGCATGGTTCCTCGGCTAGGCCGTTACTTAGGAAGTGGTATGCCTGCTTGTCCTGTGGTTGAATCCCCATTCGGATGCAAATATTCGGAACGCTTGTGACGAATATAGTCCTCCGTTGTCGCTAAGTAACCGGTCTAGGATACCATGTTTTAGATGATCTACAATGGTTGCGCTGGTGCACTCATAGTGTATATGAATGGGAATTGAGTATAAAAATCAAATATAATGAGGTACGTGATATTGTTATAGTGGACAAAATGTATACTTAGGTATTGCCATGAATGCGTCAGTGTGTCATATGACAATAGAGGTTACTTATACAGAAGAAATTAAGGCTTGAAGGGTTTCGTCTCCCGTTTCTAATTTTAAATATTCTATCTTCTGTGTCCCAAACGTCGATGGCTTATCTGGACATCAAGGTCTATGTGTTCACTGGCATCTGTAGGTGAAAATCTATCCGTAGCTCTATTCCTGGCTTTAAAAATATTAGCGTGAAATCTTACTGCTGCACTCGTAGTAGCATTTTTTGGACTCGGGTTGGTGCTGTGAAGAAATATTTCTGGGTGATCATCAGGGATGGGGTCAAATACGTATTTATATTTTGATTTGAATAATTATTCAGTGATGTATTTGTATTTGAGTGTCGTATTTCGTGTATTTGATCAAATATAGTTTCAAATACACTTTTAAAAATATTTTAATTTAATAATTTAATAGAATGTAGAATTTAAACAATTAATTTATGAATGTAAAAAAATTAACAAAATATTTACCATTTATATTAAAGAATACATTTATTAAATAATACAAATAATATAATAGAACAATAATTTTATGAATACTATATAAATAAATTAATATTCTATATAGAATATGTATGTGTTATAAATTATAACTTATAATATCCCAAGCAATCAGTCTATTGTTTACAGTTTTTTATTTTATTGATTTTCTTTAGGAATTAAATATATTAAAATAGATTTCAATTAATTATTATGCAATCTGGTATAGAGATAGGAATTATTATTTTATGATTTAATATTTGTATTTTATATTTATATTAGATTCTCTCTCTAGAACTCATATATTATTTATCCATTCATTACTCTAATTCTACGTCTTCTCCTTAATATTTAAAAATTATACCACCTATCTACATTGCTTTAATTAACCTATTAATATCATATATCCAATACATATCAATCACTAACTATGCAATGTCTATATATATATATAATCTAGGGATAAGGATTATTATTTTATATAAAATATAATCATATGATTTAAAATATGATTAAATCAAATGATTTAATATTTAATGTGTTAATATTTGTATTTTGTATTTGTATTTGATATATATTTGTATAAAAATGTAATAAATATTTGTATTTATATTTGTATTTGATAAAGTGTATTTGACCCCAACCCTGGTGATCATCTGCACTTGTGGTCAGACTTAATAATGTGAAACCATTCGATTCCGAATATTACGGCTTACATTTATTTTTCGATATATACATAACGAGTCTCAGCGGGGCTGAATATCTTAGATGCGAAGGTGATGGGGATTTCGTCTTGTTGGATGGATGTAGGAGGATGGCGTCAAAGTAATTGTATGAAGCGTCTACTTGAATTGTTATCTTCTTCTTTGTCGCATAATATGATAGATTAGTATATTTATTCTTCCATGTTATTGAATATATTAGGTATTAGACATCTTTTTTAAGAAGTTAACATAGAAGTATCGTAAGGTGTGACAGTTCTTTATTAAAGGGCCACATGTAGTTCGCGATAACTATGAATTATAATTCATAGGTATCGCGTAATAATTATGATAATGATAATTATCAATGGCTTGCGGAGAATCTTGTGAGGTTATCTGTTGAATTAACTTATCACACTTGGGGTCGGTATGTACGCCATCATTGTTGAAGAGGAGATCATTAGTCATATATATATATATATATATATATATATATATATATATATATATATATATGCATGGATATTTGTGTATACATATAATATATTATATAAAATTATTATATATATATATAAATTGTTGTTATGTATTAATCACTGTCTAATTGTGTAATACTAATATATTACACTGTTAAGTTGTGTGTATATATGGGAGTAAAATGTCAAGGCTTATTTACGTTAATTGGTTAGACTTATTCTTCAAGAGATTATATATAGCGGACCACCGCAGATGTCTGAGCGTGGGGCAGTAATGCGAGACGGCAGAAACGTACATTGTACGTGCGTCGTGATACCAGGCACTAGGTGTATATGCGCTGATATTACGTAGATGTACAATATCGACGCATATATATAAATAAAATATATAACATCCCCTTTTCTCCCTATTGGTTATCGAAGAGGGGTTGGGGTCATTCCCTCTTCTCACGTATGGAAGAAGGATATCATGTTGGAGGTGGCCATGGGGATGGCAATACATGCATTGTGTATGGTGCTGTATGGCATCACGGATGGTGGGGGTGATGATGAGGGGGTCACGGATATTGTGGGTGAGATCGAGAGGGTCACGGGTGACGTTGAGAACATATCGGGTATTATGTGTGATGTCGGATGCGTCACAGATGTCGTGGGTGACAGCGGGGGCGTAGCGAATATGTACCTGATATAGTGGGCAAGGGCGAAAGCGTACCGGATGTCGTGGGTAGTGGCTGGGGTGTCACGGAGGTCATGAGTGACGGCGAGGGTGTACAGGATATCATACCGGATGTAGTGGGCAATGGCGAGGACGTAAATAAAATGTTAAACAACATTTTCAGCTCGTCTAGCCGATCTTCATTGTGCCAATCGAAGGAAGGAGTTGGTGTAGGGTTCATGATTGTTTATAGTCATTGGGCGTGGGGGTAGATGTTTCCTAACGTGCTCTCACTGGTTGACGTGGCAGGATGATATTCATTGGACGTGAGGTTGGACGCTTATTGATGTTACGTCAAGGCTTATGTATGTTTATTGGTTATACTTATTCTTCAAGTGATTATACATAACGGCGGTCCGCTATATATACACAGCCGTCTGCGCGTGGGGGGGGGGTCATGCGAGATGGTAGGAATGTACGTGCATTATGATACCAGGCACTATGCGTATATTCGCTGATATCACGTAGATGTACAATATCGTCGCATATAAATAAATACAATATATAACAATAAGTACAAGGCATTACCTGTTAATATTTAATACATTCAATAATATAATAATCTAAAAATGTTGTTAATATATATGTTATTACATATAAAGGTTAATATATATATATAGGATGATACGGATGGTAGGTAAAAATTAAATGGCAACATTACGTGGCGCTATTATTTATATTATATATTATAACAGCACAAGGCGTGCTTGTTAAAAAAACGGAAGAATAAAACTAAACAAAATAAATCAAACAACCCACAAATATCAATACGCAAATAGGATGTTACTCGTATGTGTAAATATCATATATATATATATTAATACGAATGGTTTATAAATATATTTTTCAAAAGGAATTATTCCATATATACATGTTTCTCATAAAGATTTTATTTTCAGTTTTAGTGGTACATTATACGCTCTTAGAGCGTATAATGAATTAGATTGACATACACCTTGGCCACATTTGTGACATTTGATATTTATAGTTATTTAATGTTTGCCTAACGTCCGTATTCCCATGTATATAATATATATATAGTGGAAGTATATAGTAGTAATTATATTAAAAATGTAAATAAATATAAGGTTGTATACAAATTAAAAAAAAGTATGACAATTTTGTATATCTTATTTAATAAGTTATTATATATTATAAATTATAATTTATAATATAATATATATTATATAATATACCTGGTACTAAGTTAAATATCGTGATTTTTTTAATACTCTATGATATAGTCTATTATAGGAATTATCTTAAAGCAGGCCGCCGATTGTTATTATAATAATGTCAGAGTTCATTATAATGCAGCTAAAAAATACAGAAAAATAAAACAAAACCAAATAAATTAAACAACCCCAAAATAAAAATTGAACTCTAACAATATAATAATAATAATCGGCGGCCTTCTTTGATATTAACGTATCAGACTATATGATAGACTATATCACTGATAGAGTCTATGTCCGTAACATGTTTATTCGAATTATTTAAATTACACGAGTATTCTTATAATATTATATTAATTATATAATGACATGAATACTATATATTTATGTAATTACTAATTCGTATAATGAAGTATGTGGGCTTTTAGTGTGTTGATTATTTTTAAACTATATTTTGACTATAATCATTATAATATAATAATGATTATAATAATAATTATAATAATCCTATTATGCAATGTTATATTTAATTAGTATATTGAATATAACTATCCATATAAAGTTTACAATAACAACTAATAGTATGTGTACTATTAGAAACTACTATTGGTAAAACCCAATTCAATTAAATTAATTATTAATAGAATATTTAAAAATGTTACCTGGTAAAATTTAAAATCTTACATTTTTTTTCTTACACGATAAATTACTTAATAAATTACTTAATACACATGATTATGAATGTATATAATTATATATTTAATTCACAATTACAAATTATTCTATATATTTAAATAGTAAGTATATATTTAACAATCTTAATATATATTTTAAAATTATTAAATTTTAAATATTAAATTGATAAAAATACTTGTATTACCTTAGTATTTATAAATATTTATATTTTAATACACATGATCCACATGATTATGGATATATATAATTATATATTGAATACACAATTAAACATTATTCTATTTAAATGTTAAGTATATATTTAATAATAATCTTAATATATATTTTAAGATTATTAAATTTTAAATATTAAATTTTAAATTAATAAAAATACTTGTATTACCTTAGTATTTATGAATCATTCCATTTATTATTTCAAAATATAATAAAAATAAATAATAAATTAATTAAAATGTATATTTTTTATTAATATAATATTTTATTTTTTTATTTTATATATATGATCCATATGTAATATAAAGTCTAAATCCATCAATTCCCTATAGACATATATCCAACAATACTACGTATTTCATTGAAAATGGTGTGTCTACTAAACAGTTATTTTTATGGATCCAATATATATAGAGTGAAAATTCAATCATTATTTAAACTTACCCATTCTATTGATTTTTAAATTATTAATAAATAATATACAACTTTATTTCCTATATATTAATTATATAATTTTATTATAAGTCAAATTTATACCAAAAGTGATACATTATTGCACTAAACTATTTGGTGGACACGAAATTGTCCTCCAAATAATCATGTCTACCAAATGATTAATATTATGCAAGAAATGTCAACCAAATCTGGTATGTTCATATATATATATATATATAATTATGTATCTAGGTACCTAATTATATATAATTATATATATATATATGTGTGTGTGTGTATGTTGTATTATTTAATTATTTATCTATTATAAAGTATTATGACAACATTATTTAACTATAACAGCATTGTGAAACTATATAAATCATCTTTTTGAGATACATCTATTAGAATACAATGAATGCATTGAATTGGTTACGCCGACAATATCACACACGCAATGCTATAAATAGTGCCATATCTCCGCCCATCCAGGATATATATAGCATGTTTACATACGATAAATATATCTCATACTAATGTAACAGGCGTACACAGACCACGTTTAATGGTGTTATATACAACATAGCAATACATCATATTAACATTAAGGTATTAACTATAAGCTCAATATTGTTAACATTACGAATATAAGTTTTATAATTAATATTCAAACTATTATAGTTATATAAGTTTAAAATAGTATAATATTAATATAGGTGAATTACTTTATAGATGTATAAAATGTTCTCGACTAATATTGGATAAAGTGACATTATTAAATAACAATAGAATTCCATCGATATTTATGATAATGACTACCCGGATTATAATATGTGCAGTTATGCAGTTGTAGTTATACTACTATACTATACAGTTAGACAATACAGACTATATAGTTAGCCCATAATAAACTATGCCTACACTTAGCCCCGTATTTATTCGTTCTTCGCAAACCGGAAAATACTTAACCCTGCAAAAGGTTAACAAAGATGGAGACCGTACTATAACAGCCACAAATGCTAACCTCAGTGTATGGAAACACCCCGAAAATAAATACCTATGGGTTATAGATACGTATTATGGAATCATACGAAGCGCTGAAGACTACTTTCTATGTATCGATGTTATCACCAATAGAATTACTAAAGGTTAATTTAAATGTAACTTATGTTATAATATAGTCACATATAATATATCACTTTTTATATAAATAAGTATGCACATATATATATATATATATATATATATATATATATATATATATAGTAATACATAAATACATAATATATTAAAATATATTCACTATTGTATATCAATTTATTTATTTTAGAATTCTAGTTAAATTTGAAATAAAAAATATTACATAATCTTGTTTATTCTTTTGAATAAATAGGTAACATATAACATATTTATAATTTCCTAATAAATCAATAACTTAAAATATAATGAATATGTATTGCTAGAATTTTATTTAAATGATTATATCTACAAATATATAATATTATATATTTGTAATATTACATATACATATTTCTTGAAATTATAAAATATCGAAATAAAATTAATTCAATAATATATTACAATATATATAAAATAATATATTAGTGTTTTTCTATAATTGTGAAAATGTTACAATATTACAATTGCATATACAGGGGCTCTGCCCATATATATATATATATATATATATATATATATATATATATATATATATATATACATTTTTATAAATGTAATATCAAAATTATGTAATTTATATATATTTGTTATTATTATATTATTATTTATCTAATCATATTTTTAAAATTCATTTAATTTCAACTTATGTTTCTAAAACAATAATAATATTATATTGTACTCTATAATTTATATATATATATATATATATATATATATATATATATATATATATATATAATATATATATATATATAATATATATATATATATATATATATATATATATATATGTACAATTATACAGAAACGTCATTAGCAGCTAATATATTTGATTGCTATAATTTACTATCGTCACAAAAATGGAGAATTGACACTAGGAGGAATGTCGTCTCATCGAAGGTATATCAACGAAGTAGGATTAATATAATTTATAATTAATTTATCTCTTTTTCAAATTTATATTAATTAATTCTAAAAATCATTATTTGTTATTTGGAAAATGATAAATTTAAATGTATATATATATAATTAATATAATTAAATATAGTAATGAAATTAATATTAAATATATAACAAATATTTCATAATATATGTACGTATTATATAAATATGTATATTGTATAGTAGACATATAGTGATAGTGTGTATCTAATAGATATAGCTACTAGATAACCCTTATATATGGATATATGCATTATATATTACCCATGGGTTGTATATACGGCATGTTTTAGAATATGCTGTATAACTTTATAAATAGCTCTCCTAATTCGATCAATTATATTTTATTAAATAGGATGACCGAATCATTTTTTATTTTAGTTAATCTATTGAAATTATTAAGGTGCCCGCATTACCCTCCATGGGATGTAATGTATTCATCAGTTTCGAGTAATTCCGTGAGCTATTAATCCACTAGGCGGCGTTATTTTATATGAAGTTGTATCCAATAATGTCAAATCAAGCATAATATAAAATAACACACGACTGTGATAAATAAATGCTTTTTATTTTAATTACTGTAATCATTAATGGTATACCAATAAACTTACTTATCATGTTGTTAGTATGGACAAAAGCAATTTCATCAGTAAATGACTGTGTCATAACAGTATGATGAAAAATTCCCAGATAAATAGTAATTTAGAAAGATAAACTAATTTATATATATAATACATTAAATACTTATATATTAAATACATTACACCAATATATATATTTATTTAATTTGAATCAGACATGCATAACAGAGGTCCATAGAGTATACAATAATTAAGACGAACACCAATTAAACGAAAACTAAATCTAAAGTATTATCTAAATACAGATGTATACCATAAGGTAAATAGTTATGCCAATACCATAAGAAATGTTAGATACAAAATTATATAATAAAATTAAGTTTTTTAAGTTGAAAAAGGATAATTTTTTAAAAAGATATATAATTTTCGATAATTTAATACATAACAAATCAATACGTAATGAATATTTAAGTTTATTATCAAGAGTAATACCTAAAAATATATAATAGTTTACTAATTCAATATCCACATTATCTATTTGTATAGGGGAAAGTCCCCGATTACCGACCCCCTCCTAATACCGACTCCCTCTCGTATCTCAGTAACTATAAGAGATATCAAAAAATAATATATACATGAACTGTTAGTAATTTAATGATAAATATGAAAACGTATTTTGTTTTAAAAAATATTTAATCCTACAATTGTTATTTGATAAAATGTAATATTCTGTTTTATTTTTATTAATATTTGAATAATAACTTTTTTTAAATCATTGTAAATACTTTATTAATTAAAAGAAAACTTGATTTTGTACATAATATTGTAGAACAATACAATGTTTATAACTATTATAAAAATAATTTAATTTGAATTTTTAACTATTAACCAATATATCTTAATTATAGCAACCCATATTATTTTCCTATTACCGACCCCCTAAATTACACTAATACCGACCCCATGTGATTTATAATATCCAATCAAAATAGATTCGTATTTTACTTTTAAATATGTCGTAAGTTGTTTATGTATCATTGATATAGATTTAGGATTCATAATTCCAGTTGATTATATACATACTGATTAATAAATAAATATTAAATAATATACAATATTTTAATATAATTACTATAAAGTTTAAATTTAAATTTAATATTACTATTAAAACATAAATTCAATAAAAAATAAATTACGTCATGTTATAATTAATTGTAGTTATGTATATCTACTCTTTTTATTGGATATTATAATACTACAATTATTTATACTACGATTATTTTATGGGGTCGGTAATAGGGGAAGGGGGTCGGTATTAGGCACATGTATCCGATTACCGACCCCCCTGTTTATTCTTGTAAATATAATTATATCAAAAATTTAAAAGAGCCACATTATTTATTGCCATAATATTACCCTAATTACAAAATTTCAATTAAATATATTTAATATTGAATAAGTTATTACAAATAATCATTTAGGGGTCGGTAATCGGGGACTTTCCCCTACTATTCATTATAATTGTATTAAGGCAATATTTAGCTGTCTCTATGTTCAATTTAAGGTTATTAAAAGTGAACCAATGAACAATTTTACCTACTTATAACTTCATATTTTCACTTATTTCATAATCAGAATTAGCATATATAGATAGTGAGGGTTCATCGGCATATAAATTTAAATTGATGTTATCATTATCGTTGAAATTATTAGATATATCATTTATAAAAATAATAAAAAATAAAGAGCCTAAAATTGATCCTTGAGGACCACCATATTTTATATATCATTCGGATGATAAAGTATTGTTAATTTTTGTTATGATTTTTCTATCTAGTAAATAACTTTTTAGAAAATCATTGACTTGACCCCTAAATTCACAGTATTCGAATTTATTTAGCAACATTGAATGATCTACTACATTAAAGGTCTTTTTAAGATCAAAAAATACAGTAGCTATTTATTTATTTGCATTATGTTTGGAAAAAATAAAATGTTGTAAATTTATATGAGATACTATGGCGTTATATTTTTCTATGAAGCCATATTGATTACTATTTATAATTTTATTTTTAATTATGAAATATCGCATTATATTATAACTAATGTTTTCAAATATTTTTCCTATTTGCGGTAATAACGAAATAGGTTATAATTTATTATTTTATTTCTGTCAATACATTTATATATAGCAATATAAAACCTAGGCTTTATAATCGCCAATTTCATTTTGTTAAGGAAATATTAGTGAACCAAACATACATTTAAAAGATGACACAGAGGAATTGATCCTGTATATTATAATTTTTATTAAAGCCATATACCAATTATTTATGTCTTTTGATTTTTTTGATTTTATTTTCAATGTAATATTGATAATTTCATAATAGGTACAAAATAACAAAATTAAATAATAAAAATTATCAATGGAAGGAACGTTTTTTAAAAAATATTGTATCATTATTTTAATAGAGTTATTAATTGACTTACTTATGTCTGAAGAATAACTATTAAACTGCTCACATTGGTATAAATGTCATCTATTAATCTTCCACCGTGTATATATATATATATATATATATATATATATATATATATATATATATATATATAATATATATATATATATAATATGGTTAGGACGTAATAGATATTGATTTAATCAACGTTGATATATTGATAATATTACGCATGCATCATTATATCAATATATAAATATATTTTATTTCATAGATTTTATTTAAGATCATATCATTAATATGAGTGGCTTAAATCATCGTGAAACTGCTTACATCGGGTAGGTAACCTATTACCCGCTCAAATCTAGCGGTATTACCCGATTCTAGGTATCACGCTATACCTACTATATAATAATTAATAGTATTCACTAAATGTATTACACACTATATCCAACTTTAATTTTTAATTTATATTATACATTAATAATTTAATATATTTTTTACAATATTTCAATTTTTTTAAAAGTAGGTATTTTCTATTTTTATTTGTATAAATAGATTTTTTTTTATTTTCTTCATAACATTTGTATTGATAGATAGACATATTATTTTTAATTATTAGAATAAAGCTTACCAATGCGCATATTTCCATGTATGCATTATTTTATTGTCCATACAATCTATAGTGTATGAGATACGCCAGCTCGTGGTATTACACTACGGGCAATATTAACCATCTTTCCCCTATTATATCTTTAAATTCAACTATAACAAATAATTATAATGTAATTATTATAATACATATACACATTATTACTTATCTGTTTTATAATAATACTTTATATTGAAAATTATGTAAAACAATTTCTGGAATTGATTGAATAAATAACAAAACATTATTAATTATTTTTCTATTAGTTACATAGATATTCATTTTATAAATATTTAATTGAAAACATTAGGATAATGAATACGTAATGGATTTAACAAGTGATAAGGGAAGAGTTTGTATCTGGCCATATCACGGAGGGGTTCATCAAATGTTTTCTGTCCTTCAAATAAAGTTAGTTACAAATCGTATCTTACGATAATCTAGTAGTACATATAATAAGTAGAATAGGTTAAGGGTAATGTAGGTTACAAGTTTATATTCAATATACATTCAATGGTTTAGATAATTACATGTAATATATAATTATATCTATAATAAATTAACTAGCATGTAATTAATTAAAATGTGTGTATCGAAGATTTATTAATATGTAATCTATAATCTAATCCCTATTCATTATTTGTTAATATATTTTAATAATTAGAATATTTATTTATATATATATATGAATTAGAAGATAATAATTATAAAAATGTATTAAAGATAATAGTATTAATACTAAAGTTATAATTAATATTAATATTATTGATTGATAATTTATTTAAGCAAATACATAGCCGAAAATATAATCGAAAGTATAAAGTATAAATATTTGCTAACGATAACATACGTTATAGAAATAAACAAAGAATAATACGAAATTAAAAAATTAAAGAAATTAAAACGTTTTACAGTTACCGTAAAAATAAACGAAAAACAATCGAAAGTAGAAATAAATTAAATATACTTAATATATATATATATATGTTATAAAGTCAGTTGTTGATATATCGATTAATGTAATGTACATGTAAATGCATTACATAAGGTACACAGATATATCTACATAAAAACTTAAAACTAGATTTTAGTGTCACGCTCTGTGATTAATTGCATAGCCTTAGCAATATCAATGTTCGTTTTTATGTTATTTTATATTTTTATCGTCTGCAAATTATATTTTGTTATTGTGCTATAGAATTAATGCCAATCGGTAATATAGCCGCATTCATCATTCTGCATGTCATCGGGTATGTACTATCATTATTATTATTATTATTATATTAGATTATCATTGTTATATTCAACAGGTCTTTGTCTTAATAAAGTATACACGAACTCAACTTTGTTACAATTGGCGCTGTAATTAATGTCATTTCTCTCACCCCCTCTAAGTCCCCGGCTAGCGTATGCTATAACTCTCTCTTTACCGTCTACTTTCTGGGATAGGACAGCACCCAATCCTTGTAGGGAGGCATCCGTCTCTACAATGAAAGGAAGGCTGAAATCTGGGTATCCAGATTTAGGTCATCAAGGTATTGATCGTACCACAAACTCGTACCACCAACAGCGCCAATTGTAACAAAGTTGAGTTCGTGTATACTTTATTAAGACAAAGACCTGTTGAATATAACAATGATAATCTAATATAATAATAATAATAATAATGATAGTACATACCCGATGACATGCAGAATGATGAATGCGGCTATATTACCGATTGGCATTAATTCTATAGCACAATAACAAAATATAATTTGCAGACGATAAAAATATAAAATAACATAAAAACGAACATTGATATTGCTAAGGCTATGCAATTAATCACAGAGCGTGACACTAAAATCTAGTTTTAAGTTTTTATGTAGATATATCTGTGTACCTTATGTAATGCATTTACATGTACATTACATTAATCGATATATCAACAACTGACTTTATAACATATATATATATATAATATAATACTACCAGCGCGTTTAGAAGATGTATTACCTTCATATGAAGTTCATAGTACTAATACAAAGTAGAGATTATCTAGTTACGTTATGTTCAAAACAACATATGCAAAAATAACTAATAATAGGAATATATAATGTTAAATGCTTCACATATAACACTATATTGTTTATATGTAAAGCTTATATATATATATATATATATATATATATATAAGTACTATAGTTCTTGTAAAGTACAACATAAATAAAGCGTATTTACTAAGTTCATAATTTAAATGATTACATTTAATATTTCAATACAAAAATATTATTATTATTTACCATGATAATTTCTTATAATTGTAAATATATCACTGAAATATGAATAATGAATTATTAGTAGGCATGCATTAGTAGCCACCAGTTAGTTGTCAATATTGCCTAAAGTGACTATAGTCACTTTATATAGTATAATATTATACTAATATTAACGTATTGCAATTATAATCATGAATCACTTGTTTGTATACTAATAATTATAATTGTATTATAGTAGACAACCAGTGGAATTTTATGATTAACAAATTGAATCATTAGTGATTAGTGATAAATTAGTGATAAATTCATTAGTGACAAACTAAGTTTCATTAAAGATACATATAATATCGTCGGCATATACATATAGGTATACGTACACACTCATATACATATGTGAACATGCCTACACATATCCCCACACACATCACCCACACATCCCCACACACATCCCCACACACATCCCCGCCACATCCCCCACATACATCTCCACACACATCCCCCACACACATCCCCCACATACATACCCACATACATGCCCACACACATGCCCACACACATGCCCACACACACTCCCCACATACCTCCCCACATACATCCCCACACACATCCCCACACACATCCCCACACACATCCCCACACACATCCCCACACATAGATACGACCAGCCAACGTTCAGAATAGTAGACGTACAGACTTTACGGGTATTACATGTAAGTGACGACGGAACGGTACTGCTATCGGAGGACATCGATAATCCGTCCTCGATATGGTCGTACATCTATAACAATGTCATTGTATGCGTGCAGCATCCGGGTAAAGTGTTATCAGTCGAAGGTTTTACAAGTTGATATATATATATATATATATATATATTAGATTAGAATATATTCTAATATTATATATATTCTAATAGTCTATAAACTGCTTTTTTCATATGTAATCATTAGTTACAATATTTACTACTATATATCCTACTTTCTCTTCCATACATAGTATGTATTACATACCCTATCAGTAATGTCATACTATAGTATATACTATATATATATATATATATATATATATATATATATATATAGTATTACCTAATAGGTACACCTATACACCTATACACATATATGTATAGTTATTCGTTATAATGATGAATATATCAAACACGATAGTGTAAACATGAAAAATAAAACTTAAAAGTATAAATTAATAAGTATTAGGCCAAAGTATACTTTTCACACCAATGTTGATATTTATAGCATATCTGTACTCCATCAAATATTTACCTATTCCTATAAATCTATAGATTAATATATTAATCTATAAATGTAATTTATATTATGGAATATTTTTATATCTATTTATACATTATGTTTACAATAATTATTATAATTGGATAATTATATATATATACATATATATATATATATAATATATATATATATATATATATATATAATATATATATATATATATATATATATATATATATATATATATATATATTTAAGACTCATTGTGCGTGTATACATATATGACGTAATATAAACAAATGGCAACGTATGAAAATGTCAATAAACAATGACTAAGTTATAATTTGCTATAGCTACAGGGATCACATAGGTATCTAATAGAGTCCATATTATATATAATCATATATGATTCATATATCATACTGCTCTGTGATTAAGTAAATCAAAGTCCATATGAATAATCTGAATGTATATATCTGTTGTATGTTCCTGTATATAGGCTCATGTGTATTTATATATAGATATACACACATACACACACACATATATATATATATATATATATATATATATAATATATGTTTGTATACCATGCAATGCACTATGCATAGTATGCATACATATAAATAATAATTGTTTCTTAAATAACATAATATCATATTATATTATATATGTATATTTTAATAAATTAAGTTTACAGTTTATAATTTGCTTTATAATGACATAAAGTAAGGTAGTTAATTTAATTCTACACTTTTAATGTTAAATGTTTATAATGTTTAATTTATCTTTATTTTAGTTATCATATAATATGATGTAATATTGTGTATTGTAATGTAATGTAATTATATTAAATTATATGAAAATTTAAAAAGTGTATATTTTATTATTATTCTAAAATTTTAAATTAAAGTTTAATAACTGTAATATTTCACTTTAGCCGGCTACCTAACAATAGATACACCGGAAGTAGGAAATAATTACCAAGGATGGACCCTGAATTTAAGAGATGAAATCTTTTGTCAATATAAACCTGGTTATTATATTCAACTGTATTGTAATTCAAATTTCTTTATAGTACAATAGTAGTAATAATAATTAAGTACATCATTATTTATAATATGCACATATTTATGTATATATATATATGAATAACAATAATATTATATAACTCTAGGTATTCGTTTGAGAACATCATCCATCACTGGAAAAGTTATAACCTTCGACAAGACAGTGGAATATGAATACAATAGGCAACATTTTAAAATAACGTTTTGCTAAATGTATAGTATGATATTTATATGTCCTATTATTGTAACTCTTTCAAAAGTATTCTATAATTATATTTCAAGATAAAGCCTATTAATAAAGTATTACATGTATGTATTATGATGTCGCATATCACCTAGCCATCACTATATTTCAATAAGATTCATTTTATCAATATTGTAATTATAACAATATATTTAATTGTTCTTAATAACAATAATAGATTATCAATGAATCGTTTAATACTTATATAATTAATGTGTCTAATATAGTATGTATGTATCTATATTATGTATCTATATTGTTTATTTATTATGTAACTGTTGTAGTATGTGTTTCACATACAATTATTATGAAGCAATGTTGTGCATGTGTTTTATCAAATATTAATATAAACAAACATATTCTAGAAAATTCTATTATAAAGGCACGTTGGTTATTATTTAAATTGACCACATATAAATAGAAACTGCTTATATGATAGTAATGTATATATTTTTGTATCCTATTATCGAATATTTTGAATTGATATCAACATGTGAATATTTTACTTTTATATAAAATAAATATAATACAACGTGTTGAATACAAATAATTGTGCTAAATGTTAACTATGTTTATAAGTTTATAAACTAATACACACATATATTAACAGATTTAATCTTTTAATATATTCATCAGAAATAATAATTAAAGTTACTATAGTTATTTAATTATTATATATTATACATTTTTAATTCATGAAATTTCATTTATAATGGAAATAATACAACTGAACAATATTAAGTTATATAATACAAAATCGTTGATTAATATTTATTAAATAAAAATGTATTGCTTATAGTAAATATTTATAAAAATTCCTTACAAATATTGCTATTATGGTTAACTGCATTTGTAAATGGACGAGGAAAATTAAAGTGGACATTATTATCATTATATTGATGTACATTGCTTTTTTATTTTTTTATTTCACTTTAATTTCACACAGGGTTTTGAGTCCCAGAAGGTATAAATGCACTTTAGTTTTATAATTTGATGATTTCGTTTGGTGATAAACGAATATTAATAAAACTTAGTATTTGAATTATATTAATAACAATGATTATGGTACCTACATGTAATAATATCCAATACATGTGATAGGATTCTTTTTAATATGTCTTTATATGTTAGATGTTGAGTATTATGTTAAAATACAACATTATATTATACAACATGTATTATGAATATAGGATACTTGATTACTTTTAATTAAATAAATATATTAATTAATATAATAATTAATTAATATAGAATATTTTTTCATCAGAATTTTTTAAACATTTTATCTTAAATCTTAAATACGAATCAATATAGGGGAAAGTAACCTAATACGGACACTTTAACAATAAATGGTCTTAACATTTTATTACTCATTATTTGTATTCAAAAATTGCAATATTTTAATATTATATTATTATTTATGCTGTAAAATTTCAAATAGTTGACTGGTCTCAAATCTTTCAAATCTTAAAAATCATGGTCTCGAAACCTTCAAATCACTATGCCTTATAAAATATTATGATCTCAAACCTTTCAAATCTTCAAAATCAGAGTCTAAAATCTTTAAAATCATCAAAATCATGATCTTAAAACATTCAAAAGCTTTCTCCTTAGCTCCAAAAATTTCCATCGGAAAATACTTGCTAGCTCATAGACATATAAGTAGGTTGACTGCTATTGGAGATAAAGTTTGTTCACCAATTTAAATGAAAATCCGCCATTATGTTTATAATGTATGTATTATGAATATACATAATATTTTCAATAACAATTCAAATTCACTTACATTACTATACTGATTCGCAATTGCTTTAATAAGTATGATATATCTATTAAAATAAATCAAATGATTAGACTTATATTAATAAGTACACTTATCGTATAATATTATAAAATAATGTTACCAAACCTAGTAAAAAATGAAATTATATATTATTTATTTTTAAATATTTTAAAATAATATTTTGATTTAATGACTAAATATCAATTTACTAAATAATTAGCTTAAATTATATAAAATGGAGATTGACAAATTTTAGATTAATATATAATTAATATATAAGTTATTGAATATATGAAAATTTCCAATAAAATGTATATTATAATTAGATTTATTATATTTAACTGTTATTTACATATTTTTCATATCAATTGACAAATTATAAATAATATAATTAAATTATATTCGAATCAATATATTTAATTCAATGCATTCCCATTGTATACAGATTATTCAAATGGTGAAAAAAAAATTGCAGATTTATATAAATAGCAGTCTACCCAATTCTAAAAAAAGTTGTATAAGCTGGTATACAGCTATACAATTTGGAATAAATTGAAATCATGAAAAGTAGTATTACAAAATCACGTTAAATTGTATTAACATAAATTTATTATATCATATAAACTATATAATATAACTATCTATATATTAAATATATTCATATATTATAAAAAAAAGTTATATAAGCTGGTATACAGCTATATATATATTAAATAATTTAATAAATATTTTTTTAAATTATAAATTATTTATAATTATTTATTATATATTTCATAATATATGTTTAAACCGGGGTTTAAATATAATTATAGGTATTTATTCTAATAATAGCAACATAATAGCAGTATAATATACTTATAATATACTTTTAATGACAACAAAATATCAGCATAATAGCAAAATGTAAACATTTGAGGCTATTAGATATGATATTGTGTTGCTATTTTAAGGCTATTATTGTTTGCTCGGTTTTTGTGGGCACAATTTTTTACCGTGTAAACACACCATTAAGTCTATGCTCTAGCTCAATGTCATAGACCCTGGACATAGGGTATACACATTAAAGTGAGGGTTAACCACATTATAATGCATATGGCGGCCATAGTAGGCCATATATGGCCTACTATAGTATGTATACTATAGTATGTCCTAAGCATAGAGCTAGAGTGAAATTAAAAAGTATAAGTCTTAAAAAGCCTCTCTAGCTATATGGTTCAATGATTTAGCAATTACATTAGAATGTATTCAAGGATGATTTCTCAAAATATTTCACTATTATCTGTATTTATTGAGTTGGGAAAATGTTCTTAAATTATCTGTGATTTATCTGAAATTATCCAACATTATTTGATTTTGGTGTACTGGGTGCACCATGGTGGACTCCGTGGACTCATAGATATTAGTGGGGACCTCCATTTAAAGGTGTTTCACACCAACTCGAATGCAAATATTAACTCAAATAAATTACTAACTAATTAAATTAGAATAAATTATTCATAAAATTAATTATAATGTAATTTGTATGATTGATTCATCAATAATATATAGTTTATCTAGTGTATATAGGGTATTCGTATTATAACACATGGCTTCCGTATTCGGACACGGGTTCCGAATACGGACACCCCGTATCTATGGAATTAAATACAATTACAAAATCACAATAATATCTATAATAATAAATAAAATCACTTCTAAATATTATTAGAATTCTAATCTTAAGATATAGGTTACCAGTCAAGACGTGGTGTCATACAAGTGTCCTACAATCTGTGTCTGGCGCATTATCCTATTGAGCTACCTAGGTAATTTTGTTCACCAATTTTGCATTTATATTTGCAAACATATTTGATATGTACATTTATAGTAGGAATACTTTCAAATATAAATTGTAGTGATATAAGTTAGACAAGATTGTTTCCCTATACCTATTCATATAGACTTCATATAGACAGCATGGTAATATTGTTTGCAAACCCATGGGTATTATTATCAACATATGGTAATTAATAAAGTCTAAATCAAAATACTACTTAGTATTCATAATAAAAGAGAAATAAAATTCCCTTATTAAAATTTTATAAAATTTATATAATTAACTAAAATAAAAATAAATATTATAATTATAAACAATTAGAAACATTATAATAAACATAAAAATACATTAATACTAACGTATACGGAATATATTACGGCTTATTACGAAATGTTATCGCTCAAGGTCAACGGGTGACTTAACCTCTAATTAGTTAACGAGTTCATCAGGATTGTGTTCGTGGTAAGTACATTATATCTATACATACATATACACTACTACTACTACTGCTACTACTACTACTACTACTACTACTACTACTACTACTACTACTACTACTACTACTACTACTACTACTACTACTACTACTACTACTACTACTACTACTACTACTACTACTACTACTACTACTACTACTACTACTACTACTATTACTGATGCTGCTGCTGTTGCTACTACTACTACTACTACTACTGCTGCTGCTGCTGCTGCTGCTGCTACTACTACTACTACTACTACTACTACTACTACTACTACTACTACTACTACTACTACTACTACTACTACTACTACTACTACTACTACTACTACTACTACTACTACTACTACTACTACTACTACTACTACTACTACTACTACTACTACTACTACTACTACTACTACTACTACTACTACTACTACTACTACTACTACTACTACTACTACTACTACTACTACTACTACTACTACTACTACTACTACTACTACTACTACTACTACTACTACTACTACTACTACTACTACTACTACTACTACTACTACTACTACTACTACTACTACTACTACTACTACTACTACTACTACTACTACTACTACTACTACTACTACTACTACTACTACTACTACTACTACTACTACTACTACTACTACTACTACTACTACTAATACTACTACTACTACTACTACTACTACTACAACTACTACTACTACTACTACTACTACTACTACTACTACTACTACTACTACTACTACTACTACTACTACTACTACTACTACTACTTCTACTACTACTACTACACCTACTACTACTACTACTACTACTACTACTACTACCACTTCCTGTTTATCATTATTCTGCTAAACATCAATTTAAATTCAAATTAATTTAGCCTGCCTAATCCGATATTCAGATAAGTCATCCACGAATATAATATAATCATCACACCTATAAACATATAACACACATTATTTACTCATTAATTATTTTTTTCATTCACTACTTTTTGGTTTATTTCAACTTTATATCATTCATATTTAAAAATTTCTCAAAATCACTGGAGCATAACATTTCCATTATATTGTTGTTTACATTTTTATTTGTTCTATTATTTCAATTCATAATCTCTATTCATACCATCATTGCACTATTATTATATTCTTACATTATTCATATACAATATATATATACATTCATATACATTATATACATTCACATACATTCATATACATTCATACACATTAATATACATTCATATACACTCATATACATTTTTGTTTATCTTACACTGTATATAGTATTACTTTATGTGTGTATCATTCAGTACATGTATATTAGCATACACTGATTTATAAACATACATCAATTAATATATAATACCTAACCATGGATAACAAATTATGTGTTCACTGTAATAAAGTTAATGAACATGATAAATATGTCACATGTATATGCGATATCATTGTGCATTATGAGTGTCTTCACCCTTATGGTAGTACACCTAATGCATGGGTATCTAGCAACCCTGTAATCAAGCATGTTACATCAATACTTGAGTCACCATCTTTCTTATTTAGATGTAATACATGCATTGGTAACTCTATTCAACCAAGTTGCCCTCTACCTTTAAATACATTTAAAGGTGAAATAAACAATATCGAATCCTCCACAAAGGATATCCTTATCCGTCTTGATAAACAAGATAAGATATTAAATAATATATGTAAACTAGTAAATAATACCAGTACGATATATAAACACATAATACCACCTACATTCACCCCTACAATACCCTATAACCCCCCAAAACAACACTTTCCACCACCTACTCATCCTTTAAATATATCATACTCTTCAGCTGTACGACAAAGCCCATACATGCCCATAAACAAAGTTAATACTACTATACCTGTAATTAATACTACTCCATCTAATTCTCTTGTTATTGAACATCTGAATGAAGATGAAAGAAATATTAACTTCGTATATAAAATACTTTCATATTTAAATATGTCTAAAAACTCTCTGACCTCATACAAATTTATAAACTCAATATGTGTAATATACTTCAACTCACCTAACTCTCTATACACATTTCATTCCAATGTGAACCATATTAAAAAAGACCCCCGATTCTCCCATCTTTATATACGAGAACAACGCTCAGGCAATGAAATATTCAGAGGTAGAGTTATATATCATGCCATAAAAGAAAGTTTAACACCAACTGGCACTAGGTGCACCTATAATAATTATAATAATACATTTGAGCTACGTCAAACTAAGAACTCAAAAATAGATTGGTCCTGTAATCCCATAAATATTACAGAATATGATTTCAAAACATGGAAGACTTCTTATGAAGTATATATACAGACCAAACATAATACAAATAAAATTGACTTAGTCAATGACCAACACACACAATGACATATAACCACCCATGACAACCACATCAGATCAATATCCTCGACCTTCACCATTCCTACCAGTATCATTCACCAATCTCATTCATCCTCACTACACATCATAAACCAACCCTGTCCCTTACCTACCATCTCCAATATAAATATGTCCTCTGCACCATATAAAATTCCACACTTATCCAATATTAAGGCCGCAACACTTAATGTTTGCTCTATCAGAAATAAAGCTGATCTTATAATCGAATTATTTACTGATCTTAACTTAGATATTATGTGTATTACAGAAACATGGCTTAATCTTAATGATACCCCCATAATTGCCACATTAAACACAAATACATTAAGCTTCGTTCACCTTCCAAGACCTAGTTCCCACTTTGGTGGAGGATTAGGTGTATTATATAACAAGTGTATTAAGCTAATAAGCTATAAAGACCTTTCTCTTGAACATTCCGAGGCTTTTTCATGCACATTTCATCCCAATAACTCACTTCCACTTACAATAATAACCATCTACCGACCACCGCATCAATCTATTCCTCATTTTATTGAAGAACTCGATACTCTACTTTACGCATTAACTCCTAAAACAATTCTAACCGGTGATTTTAATATTCCTATCACCTCTACTTCACATAATTCTCGACATCTCTACGATATACTTGAATCACACAATTTGTCCCAAAAAGTCACTACCCCTACACATACAGCAAACAATATTCTTGATCTTGTTATATCAAATAAATCATCTGATATAATTTCCAACACTGTAACTCATAACCTTATAACTGACCACTACATTGTCCTTTTTAATATCCATGTCCCTAAGCCAACCCGCCTATCAAAAACTATTAAAATTAGAAATATTGCTAAAATTGATATTTCAAAATTTATGGAAGACTTTATTAATAATATTTACATTTGTGGTAACAACAAAACTTTATCCCATTTTGACTATATTCTTTCCTCTACTCTTGATGTTCATGCACCTATTAAACAAAAGTCGATTATAGTACGTGATAACTCAAAATGGTTTAATAATAATCTTGTCACCGAAAAACGAAAACTACGAAAAGCCGAAAAATGCTGGCGTAGATCTAAATCTACTACCGACTTTGACATATTTTTACTATGCAGACAGCAATATCGTAGTTTACTCAAAACAACGAAAGAAAATTATTATACTGATCTACTTACTAACGCAGGAAAAGACTATAAGAAAATATTTAAAATATCCAATACACTACTAGGGCGCCTTAATCGACGTATTCTTCCAGATACTTCTATATTAGATAATATTAATAACTTTGATATATTCTTTACCGCTAAAGTAAATGACATTATTACATCTCTTCCCTCCCCTTTATCATATGTACCAACCATCCCTCCATATTCTCTTTCATTACTGAACCTTCCATCTACTTCGCTGGTTGAGAAGCTTCTCCTGTCTGTGAAATCAACATGTTCCCTTGACCCCATTCCTGTCACCCTCTTACATAAGCTGATACCTTATATTGTTATGTACTATAAGGAAATAATCGAAGAATCAATTATATCTGGCTCAGTACCTTCGTGTATGAAGTTAGCTAATGTTACTCCTACTATTAAAAAACCTGACTTGGATAAATCACTGCTCGCGAGCTACCGGCCGATATCACATCTCTCGTATATTTATAAAGTACTTGAAAGAGTTGTAGCTATTCAACTTAATGACTATATACTCAGTAACAAAATCCTCAATAAATTTCAGAGTGCTTATACTAAAAAGAAAAATACCGAAACAGCTCTTGTCTATATTATTAATTCCCTTCAGCGTGCATCCTTTAATAAACATAGCTCTGTGATCATACTATTAGATCTTTCAGCAGCATTCGATACCTTAGATCATAGCACTTTAATGTTAAGACTTCAGTCTATAGGTATAAATGGAACCGCTCTTGAATGGTTCAAATCATATCTTCAAAATAGATATTTTTCTATTCAGATTGATTCTCTGACATCCACACCTCGGTCAATCCATCATGGTGTACCGCAGGGATCTGTTCTCGGACCAATACTCTTCAATATATACATGATCCCAATATTTGATATTTTTAATAAATATCCAAATATTGGCTACCATTCCTATGCAGATGACCTACAAGTATATATGATTTTAAAAGACCCTACTAAAGATATACCTATACTCAACAACTGCCTTGAGGATATACGAACATGGCTAAACTCAAACTCTCTCTCACTGAATAGCTCAAAAACCATTGCACTCCATATTTCTTTATCAAATAAGTCCACTATTCCAAATATATATATTGGTAATGATTGTATACCTTACTCCAGATCAGCCCGTAATCTAGGAATTATATTAGACACCACATTATCATTTACACATCAGATCTCCAATATAATTAAATCAGTAAATTTTATATTATACACTATAAAAATTATTAGACTTTCAATATCCACTGAAATTGCTAAACTACTTATAACATCTCTTATTCTACCTAAATTAGATTACTGTAATTCGATTATTAATGGTATACCGGATTATTTACTACATAAACTACAACTTTTGCAAAATTCAGCAGTCAGACTCATATACAATATAAATAAATTCTCTAGAACACACATATCACCTTACATGAAAATATTACACTGGCTCCCAATTAAATACAGAATAATATATAAAATATGTATGCTAACCCATCATGCCACTCATCACAGCCAACCTGACTACTTACATACTCTACTTACTCCCTATACATCATCACGCCCAATACGACTTTGCCTCAAGTATACTCTAGTCATACCAGATTTGCGTAATGTATCCATAAAACAAAAGAGAGCCTTCTCAATATCTGCACCTATAGCCTGGAATAGACTTCCTTATAACATTCGTTCTATTCAATCAACCATGTTATTCAAAAATAAGCTTAAGACATATCTTTTCTCTTTGGCTTATCCTAATAACAACTAGTCAACATTTAATGCACGGCCGAAAATTTCTGATGAAGTTGATGGCAGTGCCTAAAACATTAGGTTACAGGTTACAGGTTACTACTACTACTACTACGACTACTACTACTACTACTACTACTACTACTACTACTACTACTACTACTACTACTACTACTACTACTACTACTACTACTACTACTACTACTAATACTACTACTACTACTACTACTACTACTACTACTACTACTACTACTACTACTACTACTACTACTACTACTACTACTACTACTAATACTACTACTACTACTACAACTACTACTACTACTACTACTACTACTACTACTACTACTACTACTACTACTACTACTACTACTACTACTACTACTACTACTACTACTACTACTACTACTACTAATACTACTACTACTACTACTACTACTACTACTACTACTACTACTACTACTACTACTACTACTACTACTACTACTACTACTACTACTACTACTACTACTACTACTACTACTACTACTACTACTACTACTACTACTACTACTACTACTACTACTACTACTACTACTACTACTACTACTACTACTACTACTACTAATACTGATACTACTACTACTAATACTACTACTACTACTACTACTACTACTACTACTACTACTACTACTACTACTACTACTACTACTACTACTACTACTACTACTACTACTACTACTACTACTACTACTACTACTACTACTACTACTACCACCACTACTACTACTACTACTACTACTACTACTACTACTACTACTACTACTACTACTACTACTACTACTACTACTACTACTACTACTACTACTACTACTACTACTACTACTACTACTACTACCACTACTACTACTACTACTACTACTACTACTACTACTACTACTACTACTACTACTACTACTACTACTACTACTACTACTACTACTACTACTGCTGCTGCTGCTGCTGCT
>CAXHSG010000325.1:35000-37500 GCA_964019155.1 Osedax fenrisi | reverse complement strand
ACTATTGTTATTATAATTTACATTTCGTTATCCTATATAGTTATATACACATCGTATATGTATTCTACTCAGTTTTTTACGCTCTTTCTAAAATGCTATAGTACACTTATACGCATCGAATATTCGATTTTATATTAGCGTATATGTTTTCCCGTTTTTTGAATATGTTATTTATTTACTTATGAATTTATCTATTCTATATTCGATAGTACTATTGTTATTATAATTTACATTTCGTTATCCTATATAGTTATATACACATCGTATATGTATTCTACTCAGTTTTTTACGCTCTTTCTAAAATGCTATAGTACACTTATACGCATCGAATATTCGATTTTATATTAGCGTATATGTTTTCCCGTTTTTTGAATATGTTATTTATTTACTTATGAATTTATCTATTCTATATTCGATAGTACTATTGTTATTATAATTTACATTTCGTTATCCTATATAGTTATATACACATCGTATATGTATTCTACTCAGTTTTTTACGCTCTTTCTAAAATGCTATAGTACACTTATACGCATCGAATATTCGATTTTATATTAGCGTATATGTTTTCCCGTTTTTTGAATATGTTATTTATTTACTTATGAATTTATCTATTCTATATTCGATAGTACTATTGTTATTATAATTTACATTTCGTTATCCTATATAGTTATATACACATCGTATATGTATTCTACTCAGTTTTTTACGCTCTTTCTAAAATGCTATAGTACACTTATACGCATCGAATATTCGATTTTATATTAGCGTATATGTTTTCCCGTATTTTGAATATGTTATTTATTTACTTATGAATTTATCTATTTTATATTCGATAGTACTATTGTTATTATAATTTACATTTCGTTATCCTATATAGTTATATACACATCGTATATGTATTCTACTCAGTTTTTTACGCTCTTTCTAAAATGCTATAGTACACTTATACGCATCGAATATTCGATTTTATATTAGCGTATATGTTTTCCCGTTTTTTGAATATGTTATTTATTTACTTATGAATTTATCTATTCTATATTCGATAGTACTATTGTTATTATAATTTACATTTCGTTATCCTATATAGTTATATACACATCGTATATGTATTCTACTCAGTTTTTTACGCTCTTTCTAAAATGCTATAGTACACTTATACGCATCGAATATTCGATTTTATATTAGCGTATATGTTTTCCCGTATTTTGAATATGTTATTTATTTACTTATGAATTTATCTATTTTATATTCGATAGTACTATTGTTATTATAATTTACATTTCGTTATCCTATATAGTTATATACACATCGTATATGTATTCTACTCAGTTTTTTACGCTCTTTCTAAAATGCTACAGTACACTTATACGCATCGAATATTCGATTTTATATTAGCGTATATGTTTTATTGATACAGTATAATAAATAATTTTTCTTAACAGAAATTTTATACGCCTAACATAATACCGCATAGAAATAACGTTTCTACTGGTCTTATTATAGTGGGTTATTTATATTTTTAATTTTTAATTTTATTTTCATAGTACTCTTATTGTATTACTTTATATTTCGTTACACTATATTGTTATACAAGTATTATATATGGTTTCTACTTAGTTTTAAACGATCTTTCAATAGAGCTATAGAATACATATGTACGTTAAGTATTCAATTTTATAATACAATATTTCGTTTTAATAAATAAATTTACAGAATATATTATGTGCGTAGAACAAGACCGCAGAGAAATTACGTTTCTCTGGTCTTTTTTGTGTCTGGTTTTGATTTTATCTGTAAATATTTTAAATTAATGGGAATTGAATAAATATATTTTTTTTGTATCCTGTACATGTATTATATTTCATTGTTAATTTAAAATATTGATATAAGTAAATCGAGATAAAAAATTTTTTTTTTAGAAAAATACACAAGTATGTTAAATTACAAAAAAAATTTAGTTTGTTTAATTTTGAGCATTATTTGAGTATATCGTAAAAAATGGAAAAATTCGAGTAGAGCATTTTACTGGTTGAGGGTAATCCGCACTCAGTCGCCAAGCGATTGAGTAAAGATTGCTGGTCTTTTTCTTATATGGATAGATCACTGGTAAAAAATAGCCTTCGGGATAAGCTCTATTTATTAAAACAATTCTTTTTAGACGTTGACTGTAATTATTTTCGGGTAATTCTGTATTGTCTAACCGCAAACCGTATATATTGGCTCGTTCGTTACGCGACGTGTTTATATTTCTAGATATTTTATTACATCTTGATTTCTTGTACGTACGGCTCGTGTATTCGAGTGTCGGCTGCGCTTAAATTTACGAACGCGGAGATTTTCGCAAGGTTCGCGATCTATTTTTTCGTTTTCAACGATGTTATAGGTTGACGTTGGTCTATAACTATATTTCCGATATAGTTAGATACACTCTTTGCATGATTATATAGTTTTATCGTAATTCTATTTATTCTTATTGCAGTTTTGAGAGTTATCTGGT
>CAXHSG010000325.1:25000-27500 GCA_964019155.1 Osedax fenrisi | reverse complement strand
ACTAGTTATTAAATTTGAATATATTATACTATTTATAGAAATTTATATAGTTTACAATATTTTTTCGATAGTTCTCTTATTCTTATAATTTACATTTCGTTATCCTATATAGTTATATACACATCGTATATGTATTCTACTCAGTTTTTTACGCTCTTTCTAAAATGCTATAGTACACTTATACGCATCGAATATTCGATTTTATATTAGCGTATATGTTTTCCCGTTTTTTGAATATGTTATTTATTTACTTATGAATTTATCTATTCTATATTCGATAGTACTATTGTTATTATAATTTACATTTCGTTATCCTATATAGTTATATACACATCGTATATGTATTCTACTCAGTTTTTTACGCTCTTTCTAAAATGCTATAGTACACTTATACGCATCGAATATTCGATTTTATATTAGCGTATATGTTTTCCCGTTTTTTGAATATGTTATTTATTTACTTATGAATTTATCTATTCTATATTCGATAGTACTATTGTTATTATAATTTACATTTCGTTATCCTATATAGTTATATACACATCGTATATGTATTCTACTCAGTTTTTTACGCTCTTTCTAAAATGCTATAGTACACTTATACGCATCGAATATTCGATTTTATATTAGCGTATATGTTTTCCCGTTTTTTGAATATGTTATTTATTTACTTATGAATTTATCTATTCTATATTCGATAGTACTATTGTTATTATAATTTACATTTCGTTATCCTATATAGTTATATACACATCGTATATGTATTCTACTCAGTTTTTTACGCTCTTTCTAAAATGCTATAGTACACTTATACGCATCGAATATTCGATTTTATATTAGCGTATATGTTTTCCCGTTTTTTGAATATGTTATTTATTTACTTATGAATTTATCTATTCTATATTCGATAGTACTATTGTTATTATAATTTACATTTCGTTATCCTATATAGTTATATACACATCGTATATGTATTCTACTCAGTTTTTTACGCTCTTTCTAAAATGCTATAGTACACTTATACGCATCGAATATTCGATTTTATATTAGCGTATATGTTTTCCCGTATTTTGAATATGTTATTTATTTACTTATGAATTTATCTATTTTATATTCGATAGTACTATTGTTATTATAATTTACATTTCGTTATCCTATATAGTTATATACACATCGTATATGTATTCTACTCAGTTTTTTACGCTCTTTCTAAAATGCTATAGTACACTTATACGCATCGAATATTCGATTTTATATTAGCGTATATGTTTTCCCGTTTTTTGAATATGTTATTTATTTACTTATGAATTTATCTATTCTATATTCGATAGTACTATTGTTATTATAATTTACATTTCGTTATCCTATATAGTTATATACACATCGTATATGTATTCTACTCAGTTTTTTACGCTCTTTCTAAAATGCTATAGTACACTTATACGCATCGAATATTCGATTTTATATTAGCGTATATGTTTTCCCGTATTTTGAATATGTTATTTATTTACTTATGAATTTATCTATTTTATATTCGATAGTACTATTGTTATTATAATTTACATTTCGTTATCCTATATAGTTATATACACATCGTATATGTATTCTACTCAGTTTTTTACGCTCTTTCTAAAATGCTACAGTACACTTATACGCATCGAATATTCGATTTTATATTAGCGTATATGTTTTATTGATACAGTATAATAAATAATTTTTCTTAACAGAAATTTTATACGCCTAACATAATACCGCATAGAAATAACGTTTCTACTGGTCTTATTATAGTGGGTTATTTATATTTTTAATTTTTAATTTTATTTTCATAGTACTCTTATTGTATTACTTTATATTTCGTTACACTATATTGTTATACAAGTATTATATATGGTTTCTACTTAGTTTTAAACGATCTTTCAATAGAGCTATAGAATACATATGTACGTTAAGTATTCAATTTTATAATACAATATTTCGTTTTAATAAATAAATTTACAGAATATATTATGTGCGTAGAACAAGACCGCAGAGAAATTACGTTTCTCTGGTCTTTTTTGTGTCTGGTTTTGATTTTATCTGTAAATATTTTAAATTAATGGGAATTGAATAAATATATTTTTTTTGTATCCTGTACATGTATTATATTTCATTGTTAATTTAAAATATTGATATAAGTAAATCGAGATAAAAAATTTTTTTTTTAGAAAAATACACAAGTATGTTAAATTACAAAAAAAAGTTAGTTTGTTTAATTTTGAGCATTATTTGAGTATATCGTAAAAAATGGAAAAATTCGAGTAGAGCATTTTACTGGTTGAGGGTAATCCGCACTCAGTCGCCAAGCGATTGAGTAAAGATTGCTGGTCTTTTTCTTATATGGATAGATCACTGGTAAAAAATAGCCTTCGGGATAAGCTCTATTTATTAAAACAATTCTTTTTAGACGTTGACTGTAATTATTTTCGGGTAATTCTGTATTGTCTAACCGCAAACCGTATAT
>CAXHSG010000325.1:15000-17500 GCA_964019155.1 Osedax fenrisi | reverse complement strand
ATGAATTCGAAAATATTTAGTTCTGAAAACGGTAGAGTATGAATTCGAAAATATTTAGTTCTGAAAACGGTAGAGTATGAATTCGAAAATATTTAGTTCTGAAAACGATAGAGTATAATTTCGTTATTGTACTATTAAGTAGTTTATTTCTACCCCCGCAGTTGACGCGAGTAATAAAATATATTATATATATAATTACGAATTTAAAAAAAATATATTCAACTAGATTTGAACTCGTTACCTTCTAATTACGAGTCATTAGCTGTACCACTACGCTATATCACTAGTTATTAAATTTGAATATATTATACTATTTATAGAAATTTATATAGTTTACAATATTTTTTCGATAGTTCTCTTATTCTTATAATTTACATTTCGTTATCCTATATAGTTATATACACATCGTATATGTATTCTACTCAGTTTTTTACGCTCTTTCTAAAATGCTATAGTACACTTATACGCATCGAATATTCGATTTTATATTAGCGTATATGTTTTCCCGTTTTTTGAATATGTTATTTATTTACTTATGAATTTATCTATTCTATATTCGATAGTACTATTGTTATTATAATTTACATTTCGTTATCCTATATAGTTATATACACATCGTATATGTATTCTACTCAGTTTTTTACGCTCTTTCTAAAATGCTTTAGTACACTTATACGCATCGAATATTCGATTTTATATTAGCGTATATGTTTTCCCGTTTTTTGAATATGTTATTTATTTACTTATGAATTTATCTATTCTATATTCGATAGTACTATTGTTATTATAATTTACATTTCGTTATCCTATATAGTTATATACACATCGTATATGTATTCTACTCAGTTTTTTACGCTCTTTCTAAAATGCTATAGTACACTTATACGCATCGAATATTCGATTTTATATTAGCGTATATGTTTTCCCGTTTTTTGAATATGTTATTTATTTACTTATGAATTTATCTATTCTATATTCGATAGTACTATTGTTATTATAATTTACATTTCGTTATCCTATATAGTTATATACACATCGTATATGTATTCTACTCAGTTTTTTACGCTCTTTCTAAAATGCTATAGTACACTTATACGCATCGAATATTCGATTTTATATTAGCGTATATGTTTTCCCGTATTTTGAATATGTTATTTATTTACTTATGAATTTATCTATTTTATATTCGATAGTACTATTGTTATTATAATTTACATTTCGTTATCCTATATAGTTATATACACATCGTATATGTATTCTACTCAGTTTTTTACGCTCTTTCTAAAATGCTATAGTACACTTATACGCATCGAATATTCGATTTTATATTAGCGTATATGTTTTCCCGTTTTTTGAATATGTTATTTATTTACTTATGAATTTATCTATTCTATATTCGATAGTACTATTGTTATTATAATTTACATTTCGTTATCCTATATAGTTATATACACATCGTATATGTATTCTACTCAGTTTTTTACGCTCTTTCTAAAATGCTATAGTACACTTATACGCATCGAATATTCGATTTTATATTAGCGTATATGTTTTCCCGTATTTTGAATATGTTATTTATTTACTTATGAATTTATCTATTTTATATTCGATAGTACTATTGTTATTATAATTTACATTTCGTTATCCTATATAGTTATATACACATCGTATATGTATTCTACTCAGTTTTTTACGCTCTTTCTAAAATGCTACAGTACACTTATACGCATCGAATATTCGATTTTATATTAGCGTATATGTTTTATTGATACAGTATAATAAATAATTTTTCTTAACAGAAATTTTATACGCCTAACATAATACCGCATAGAAATAACGTTTCTACTGGTCTTATTATAGTGGGTTATTTATATTTTTAATTTTTAATTTTATTTTCATAGTACTCTTATTGTATTACTTTATATTTCGTTACACTATATTGTTATACAAGTATTATATATGGTTTCTACTTAGTTTTAAACGATCTTTCAATAGAGCTATAGAATACATATGTACGTTAAGTATTCAATTTTATAATACAATATTTCGTTTTAATAAATAAATTTACAGAATATATTATGTGCGTAGAACAAGACCGCAGAGAAATTACGTTTCTCTGGTCTTTTTTGTGTCTGGTTTTGATTTTATCTGTAAATATTTTAAATTAATGGGAATTGAATAAATATATTTTTTTTGTATCCTGTACATGTATTATATTTCATTGTTAATTTAAAATATTGATATAAGTAAATCGAGATAAAAAATTTTTTTTTTAGAAAAATACACAAGTATGTTAAATTACAAAAAAAAGTTAGTTTGTTTAATTTTGAGCATTATTTGAGTATATCGTAAAAAATGGAAAAATTCGAGTAGAGCATTTTACTGGTTGAGGGTAATCCGCACTCAGTCGCCAAGCGATTGAGTAAAGATTGCTGGTCTTTTTCTTATATGGATAGATCACTGGTAAAAAATAGCCTTCGGGATAAGCTCTATTTATTAA
>CAXHSG010000324.1:0-11000 GCA_964019155.1 Osedax fenrisi | reverse complement strand
CCAAATAATTGTGGCCGAATATCTGAATGATCTTCCTCCGTGTTGTTTTCTGTATATATTTGGTATTGTCAGTAGGTAAGTGTTTTAATTTCTTAGACTTAATAAGTTAAGTGTGAAATGTAATAGATCGGTTAGTTAGTGCGGAGTACTTTTGTAAAGTACTGTATATAGTATATGTAATACATATATGTATAATATGTTTTAGTTATAATTATTTCTTCTTATTTTCGTTATACCTCTATAGATACCTCACATAACTACTATTATACATAGACAGCTAGATAGGTAGATACTTATATTTATAGAGCACCTATCATACATGTGGGTCACCCCTAATAGATTCACGCAACAACATAATAACAATACACAAATACAACTATACACGAAACTAAACAATAAAATATGATATTATATATATATATATATATATTATGTAGAATTTCAGTGATATAGGTGATCTTTAACATGAGTAATAAATAATTGATACTTAATAATATATGATCGATAATTACGCAAGTAGTGAATAATATATCTAAATATACACTTATAATATTAAAGAAACGAGTTTTACCAATATACGTATAGGATAATAGATATTTTAAGGGACGTATACGTATTATAATAAAGTTGACGGGTCAATATATCAATTTAGAAGGACTTATGTACGGAGGAACATATGTTACGATTTATTTAGGTGAGTGAAATATTAGGGAGATAGTATAACACAACTACATAGTTATCGATACGATATATACAAGAGAATTATAAGTTTAATAGTAATTTTATATTTAATAAATTCTCTTAATTTATCTTATTTGAAACCATGGTCATTTACAGTTTTTATTATGTTGGCTCACAGATGCCAGAATTATATGTTTAATCGTATGAATATACATATCAATATGACCAAAGGAAATTGAGTTAGAATAGTTATTAAAAATAGCTATTTTGAAGAATTTAGGAGAAGGTATGCGAAAGAAGCAATAGTTGTATTGCGTAAGATCAATAATCTAGTCGGGATTATCAATTTATACATTAGTATATATGGAATCATTGATATAGTAAATTTTAAAGTGGAAAATATAGGCAAGATCACATAGTATACTATAGGATCTCACATATTCACATAGTGTGTAACTCATATACATATATATATATATATATATATATATATATATATATATATTGTAGACATATGTTTCCAAGTTTGAATACAAACTGTTGAAGGTAAGGGTGTAATTATAAATATGACTGCCTAAATCATATTATGCAGACCTGTAGATTTAATTATAATAACATTATTCACAGGCAAAATTACGTTAACGATATTTTAATCACTCTACTGAATAAGTACACATTTAAAACTATACTGGAACCACACATACGAACACAACTTGGCTTACGCAAACCCGACTTACTGGCATACCGAAATGATTATATTATAGATACGCAAATTTCAACCGATACAATAGATACTGATACTGATACTGATAGTAATTACCGACACAAAACTGACTACTATAACAAACCTGAAATACTCTCCTACGCTAAATAACTTACTGGTGCAAAGCAGGCTAAATTAAGTGCTTCTTGTTGGAACTGGCGTGGTATATCCTCCCCCCTAACGTATTAAGAACTATATTCGTTAGGCCTGAGGAAGCATGATATTACGCTACTTATTATTCTTGTTATGACAGGCAGTCTAAATATTTATCGCAAATACTGCTGTAATGGATTATTGTAAATTCCCTAATTATCTGGCCTCTCCCTTGCCTACTTCGTCATATTTTTATTAATATGTTTTCGTTAATAAATGGGATAATTGGCTCTGGTTATTAAACAACCATTGTCCAAAAAAAAAAATATATATATTAATCTTCGAAGGGACATTATAATAATAAGTCTATAGAGCCATTAGATAATAAGTGAAAACTTCATCTAAGTTCAGGATGGGGTGAAAGATATCCACCAACATAAAATAATAATAACAATAACAATAGGTGTCATTAATTTAAAAAGACGTCTTATTTAATAATATAATAAAGTTGTATTTATATATATATATATATATATATATATATTTATATATATATATATATATATATACATATATGTTTACGCTAATAATTCCCCGAATATATATAGTATAATGAACAGTATTCCATGGTGACGAGTTTCGCTAAGATGGTATTCTTCATCGCGCAGTTAATTTGTTGCATGTGCATGTGCACGTACTGCTGCCGACGTAGCCAAGGTACCTGGGTATTCCTGAACCTCGACGACACCACCGCTCCGGTCACCGACGAAGTGAACCGCTCGGCTCCGGATCGGGCTCCAGCCCAGCCCATAGTGATATACATACGAGATGGGCCCGGACCGGGGGCGGAAGGGGGCGGTCGTTACGCCCACTCGGTATCGCCTAAACTCGCACCTCAGATGGACGTATCCGACGCCCCGATGACCAGCCTTACGGCCGAACAACTACCGCCGTCTTATTCGTGGCACGAGAGAGCCACGGCGCCTAGCCGCCAGAATTTAGCCGATGAGCCGCCCAAATACGCCGGCTATCACTAGAATCAATAATAAACCGCGGTGACTAATTCGATATTGGCGTTGTTTATTACCCGCGAGAATATTACGATTTCTACGCCTAGTATATATATACTATAGTTGTATATGTATACCATATGAATTAGTATTTCATCGAACGAACTATAGTTCGACGATACTATAGTATGCTACTATGATATATTTACTGGATTACCCATATGTGGATGCATAAATATTTAATATTTTAATTTGTTTTAAGGAGGCAACTGTTTTATGTCAGAAACGGATGCATGTATTAAATGTTAAGTTATTATTATTGTAGATGAATGTATACCGTACCAGTATCATGTAGTTATTTATTATGATAACTCTTATGATGTTAAAGGGTTTCTTTTTAATTTAGATATAATAATTTTTTTTAAACGTATGTTATCTTTTGAATATATGTCAACGTTTTGTTTATCTTAAATTATATAGTTGCATACATACATATAAAATCAGCAATACAATATTGAATATGAACATTTAAATATATGAATTTATTTCTAAGCTTCATATATATTAAAAATAGTATTTGTTGACTTTATTCAAGTTGTAATATTTTTTTACTTATAATTTATATATATATATATATTTAGTTTTTTATAATATTTGAAATATCATGTAATTATTTGCTACGTTAATTTATATGTATTGTACTATATTATATGTATTCTTAATAGCATATGCTATATATCAATATATTTAAAATAATTAAAATATTATATTATATATTATATTTAAAATAGTATTCAAAACCCAAATATATATACAACATATAAAAAAAATAAAATATGTTAATTAATATGTATTATATTATAGTATATATATTCTTAATAGCATATTTAAAATAATAAAATATTATACTATATATAATATTTAAAATATTATTCGAAACACAAATATAATTACATATATATATATATATATATATAAATTATAAGAAAATTAACAACTTAAACACAAGGTCGAGACCTAAACTATAATTAATGAAAGATAGGATATATAATAAGATTGATATAAAATATAACACTAACTACTAGATATATTTGAATGGGTAAGTATAGATAAAATGGATGGATATGGGGGTTAACAAGGAGATTACGTCAATATTTAAATACGTTTAGATATTCTATAATCTAGAACTAATCGAATACACCCATATATATATATACTAGTACAATACTATGATTCCACAATGGATAGATAGACATATGTAGATAATAAATTAAAAAATAATTAATAAAAAATATAAATTAATAAAAAAGGATCATCCCTGGATGTATGAGAATCCATTAATCACATAATCGGAATTAAGTTAGTAACAAATACGATCTATTTGTTTGCAATAAGATAAGTATATGATACGAACATTATATGAAGTATATATATATATATATTATATAATATTAAATGTAAATTTGTAATATTATTTATTTTTTAATATTATTCTGTTCATTGTTTTCTTATAGCATAATTTCAATAACACATTTGAGTGAATTTTAATAAGAGACATATAATTATAAGTATATATATTATGTGTATAATAATTTATTTTTAGAGTAAACAAATGTATAAAGACAACGATAAAAATAACATATATGAATAAAGATAACAATTGAAAATAATACAATATGATAGGATATAATTCATAAATCATTTGGAACACGATTATAATACATATCAGAGCGGCAACAGTGATAGCAGTAGTAACTAGGGATGTAAATGATGCCGAGCTTTTGATGCCGAGCTGAGACTATTGGTTTTTGATGCTGAGCCGAGACTTTCATTTTTGGAACAAAAACGAGCCCATGCCGAGCCGAGACTCTAGCCAAACGAGCCCGAGCCGAACCGAGACTTTTGCTAAACGAGCCCAAGCCGAGCCGAGACTTTAGTCAAACGAGCCGAGACTCTAGTCAAACGATCCCAAGCCGAAATGAAACTCTTACAAAACATAATCGAGCCGAAATGATGCTTTTTGAAGTTATATTTTAAACATAATTTTTATATATTTATCCATATTGTTATTAATGTTTCATATTTCAAGTGACATAATATTAATTATATGTATCGATAGGTGGCTATTTTGTTTATAATATACTCAAATGTTCGTTTAGTATACGAATATTTTAAAAATTTCAAAAAATAATTCTCTGAACTCTCAGACTCGAATATGGCTTTATTAATTTCGCGAGGTATGTTGGTGTCTTGTGATGATATGCAAAATGTGCAGTTACCAGTAATTTATAAATAATGTGGAAATTAATTGATAGTAGGTGTTGTTGTCGCATCAGTTCAGTTATTCTGATCGTATATTGATCTCGGTGTTAATTTATATATTACGCGAATGACGATCGAATTATTTTATTTAATGGCATTAACTGATGAGGAGGTAAATTAATTAAAAGTATGTTACAAATTGTAACTTATAATAGTCCAATAAAGATTTGATTTAGCAATTTACATATATTACAATTTATATTTGTTCTTATAATTCTAATATTATGCAATTGATAGTTGGCTGATTTGAATTTGTGAGTTTATGAACATATTAAGATTCTTATCAATTAACACTCCTGGTAGTTATTTATGATACTTGTCTATAGTTTGTAATGAAATTATTTTCGTTTGATATACAAAACAATGATTCTGGTAACTGACACTGAAACTATATTGAGCTTATGAAAACTGAGACTAACACTTGAATGATGCCTTTAATAAGCATGCGTTAATAGCAATGAATTTTATAGAAACTGAGACTGCATCGATGCTTTAGGTAACCCATTCTGAGGCTTGAACGATGCTATTGTTATTTACATTGAGACTGAATCGATGCTTTGGGTAACCGAGACTGAGACTGCATCATGCTTTAGGTGACCGAGACTGAGACTGCATCGATGCTTTGGGTAACCGAGACTGAGACTGCATCATGCTTTATATTTGAGCATCATTTACATCCCTAGTAGTAACAGTGAAAGCAGCAGCATAATTCATAGATTAGCCAGACACGATGGTTGCAACCTCAATTGAGCAGATGTTAACACTATTGGATAGGTATTCATGAACTCCTATTTATATTGCCGTGTGAATTATTCAATGTAGACGTCATTGCACATATCTCGAAGTCCACCTTGGAATATATATAGATGCATATATCACTACGCTTAGGCTTAAACAGTATATATATATACAGATATGTTATATAGCATTATATGTTTTCATCAATTTTTGGGGAAATAATAATAAAAATCGAAGTTATCAAACTAATACAGTATTTAAGTCAACTAAATATTTAGTATATACTAGGGTTCTAAAAATGCTTCGATGCGCTTCAATACGAGCCGAAGCTTTTAGTTTATTGATACGAGTTGAGACATTCAAAATTCTAAAAAAAGCGATCCCGAACTGTATTGATGCATTACCAAGAGCGAACCCGAACTATTAATAATAGTTCGGGATCGTATCAAGATTTAAATAAAAGTAAAAATTTATTTACATCGATGGACCATATACATGAAATTTAAAAACAAAAAATTATATATTTTGTATTATCAGTGGTTATTTTACTTACTCAATAGGTGGATTTTGATGCAAGATTATTAAAGTATAGCATTTTTTCCTGATTTACAAGTTAGTTATGGATTTTTTCCCTTAAATTAATTAATTATATTATACATTTTATATAAAATATAATATATATATATATATATAAATATCCAAGGGGTGTCACTTCCTATCTTACAATGTTAATATGTAAATCTGAGTTTATTTCGTCAAAAATGTAAACAAACTCCATCTCGGCAGAGATTTAATTATTTAAATAATTGTTACGTTTTTATAATAAAGATTTAATTATTTGAATAATTTTTATGTTTTATAATACACTATATTGTAAATAATTCAATGTTATTTAATATACTTTTATATATTATTTGATCTAATAAACTATTATATGTATATACTTACATTTATATATTTATTAAATATCTAAATATTGCTTACTAATAGATTTTCCAGCATTTAAAATTAGTTTTTAAATATTATTTATATATTATAAATTATATTTTACGCCAAAGTATTAGACCTTTTTGTTAATACATAATACATAACTAATACAATTATATAATTAAACTATTATTGTATATCAATTAACTCTTATATTATATTCATATATTGTATGGTTACTGAATCAGTAACTTACTGATGACGAGAATTAATTCAAAATATTACTACACTACGACATAGTTTATTGACTATGAGGCGGGCGCCAAGCGCGCAATGCGCGTATCGTAGTAAGTTAAAAATAGATTACATGTTTATATTCAGTGAATACGTCACGCATCATTGCTTACCGTTATTGATAACTCCCTTTTAATACATATTTAGTCTTATATTATATATAAAGATATTAGTATTATATTTATAGATAATAATATAAGTATTATATTTAGAGATAATAATGTAAGTATTATATTTAATTTAAATAATTTATGTTTCATATTTAAATGTTTATTATTATATTTACAAAATAATATCTACAAATAATTCAAGAAGTAATTTAATTTAATAATTGTATTGAAATTTAACAATATATATATATATACATATATACTATGTTATACATAGTTTAGTTTGAATATTTAACAGTTTTAGATATATATATATTTTATATTTTATATATATAATTTTTAATGTTATAAATGCTTTAGTTTTAGTAACTTACGGGATTTGGTGATACCAGTTTTAGATACTATATCTATAGAATCTAAATTTTCTTTTGATAAAACTGGTATCAACTTGCGCCGTACAAAATAATTAATAACATTATTATGAATAAAACATGTATCGCAATAATCAAAATTAATATTATTTACAGATACAATATGAATAAATACTTTACAAATATTTTCTTTATATATAATATCACTTATATAAGAATTAAATAAAATAGATAATAAATTAATATAATGTAAGAATTTAGTTGTCGGTTGAATACGATTATCTACATTTTTAGATTTATCCATGCTATATAAAAGATTATTAGTAAAACAAGATGATACAGGCAAGCAAACGAGATTATAACAAGAATTACAATATTTAGTACGTATAAAATCACATATATTAATTGTTAGTTCTACGATAGAATTATCTAATAAAATAGAAGAAGGTAAAGTTATATTTACAATGTTAGGTAGGAATAATGTGGGTGAAATACTAGTAGGTATGCATTCTTGTAATTGGGTTAGCTTAAGTAAAAACTCACCTGCAAATATTTATTATAATATAATTATTATATTAAATATATATTAATTTAATTATTAGAAATAAATAATACGAATATATAAATGGTATAGAAACATTTATTAATATTGAATTTGATTATAGGATATAGATTCTAACAACTTAGAGACAAATATGGACGAAGAACTAAGTGATATGGATATGTTCCTATGTGCAAAAAAAGCAAAGATTGATACTTCTGTTTGTATTATTTAATATCTGAAATTAATCATATTAAGAATATGCCCCATAGCTGAAATTTGATAAAATCTATATAAAAAAATGTTTTTTAAACTATACACCAATAGAATTATTTAGTATCTGTCAAAAAAATAATTAACAAAATCACACTAGAACTGTTAATAAAAGTAATTGTATTAAATATATATAGAATATTATATTCAATATAGCATATATTTAATATAAATATAATAATTATAAAATAATTTGATTTATGTATTGAAATATAAAATAATATATATTTATATATCAATACATTTTCTAATTCATAAATGTCTTAATACATTGATTGACACATAGTATGTGTCAATCACAGAGGATTCATATATTATGATATAACTTAATAATATATATCATTATAATAATATATGCTATACTATATATATATATATATATAACAGCGTATATATTATGTAGATTAACTTATAGTTATTTTGGATCAACAGAACTCAACGATATAACGGCAAATTATTAAAATTTCCCCTTAATTCATATTATTCATATAAATTCACTGAATTATATATTTCAGATAAATGAAGAAATAACTAATTATGTGAAGGGGACTGGGATACAATTCCACTCATGTCCAATCGAATGGTGGAATATCAAGAAAAATATATTTCCGAAATTATACCCTATCTCCAAATTATATATGACTGGTCAGGCGACATCTGTGGATTCGGAGAGAGTGTTTTCTGTGACAGGACAGATTTTGACATCAAGGCGTAATCGCCTCTCTGATGAAACTGTTGATATGTTAACCTTTTTATATGCAAATAAATCAATTTAAATTATTATATATATATATTGCTTAATTTCGAGGATGATATTGATCGTCTACTCGATTATCAGTATGAATCGACTCCCACCAGACATCTCTATCGAGCATGCTGGTTCTTATCTTTCCTTCTCTAGGAGACCAGTGTCCTTTCTTAACACATCAACGTAGTTCAAACTTCTGTTAGATTTACCTTGTGTGAGTTCCCATAAAATGAGTGGGTTGCTGACAGTTCAGGATGCCGTATACAGTGTCCAGCCATTTTCATCCTTCTGGATTTAATTTTGCCATTCTCATGTGTGTGCCATCCAGTGATTTCTGCTGTTGAGCGTTCATGACTCAGATCCATAGGTTAGTATATTTTCTACATTTGCTACAAAGATTCTACTTTTAAGTGGTAAGTTTATCACTTCCGTATAATGTTAATGCTATGTAGTGCGTTCCATATATATAAATGATTATTATTCTGGTCATGTCTGAAACTTTCTTTATTATAAATCGACTTCGACAGGTTTTCTTTTGTGTGAGACGACTTAGAAGTTTTTTTTTTGTATAGAGACGGCTTCGAAGCTTTTTTTTGTATAGAGACGGCTTCGATGCATTTTTTGTGTATAGAGACGGCTTCGATGCTTTTTTTTTTTAGACAGAGACGGCTTCGATGCATTTTGTTTTTTAGACAGAGACGGCTTCGATGCATTTTTTTTTTAGATAGAGACGGCTTCGAAGCTTTGAAAAATGTGTTCATTTAGAACCCTAGTATATACTAACGAATATATTAGTGATTTAATTAAATTGAATGTACGCTGAGAATGAGTTTACCGATATTATATAAGACACAATTAGAAGAACAGAATGAGTTTTATGTATGTAATATATAATAAGGAGAGAGAATATATGATTAAGAGTAATTGAATAACTTGATATAGAAAGTATAATTCTATCCGTTTTACTAATATGGTAAGTAAGGTAGTTACATGAGAACCAAGTAATCAACTCACTAATACAATTAAAAAATTAAAGATGAATTGTAACTTAGTCAGAACATGTGGAAAAAAGTATACTTTTATAAGTATGCAGCAAACATTTGTTAATGAATATAAGGATATTTAAACAAAATAAAATTATATAAAATAACAATAATCGGACAAACAACGGCTCTTTGGTGAACTCGATACAAAAGAATTAATCTTTCAAAGATTTCATATTAAATATAAATGACATAAACAAATGTTAATCTATAGATTAAAAGACTATAGTCTATTAACTTGTCTATGATGTAACGTACCAATTCATTAGACATATCACGAATAACCAAATTGAAGTTGCTAAAAAACAGAAACTGTATTATCCATAGATAATATAATATCATTAAATACTGTTTAGTTTAATTTATGTTCTACGATTTGGAAGATAAAAACACTCTGAATTCAATCCTCAGCATATTTAGATATGATATAATCTATAAGTTGAGGCGAAACTATGTATTCCATAGTTTTATAAATTGATAATAAGTGCCTAAGTGTGAAATTAGTCTAGAGTTTGATAGTTTGGAAGGGTCGAGATTATGCTTCTTTAATAACTGTTGTATGTAGGAATCGATTGTGAAATTATTTAGGAAGATAGTAATACAATATTTATACCATTAAGTATATCAAAGCTAAGCTACGAATTAATTAAGAGGAAATGGCTCAAATCGAACTATGGATTTCAAACATGACGTGATAGAAAAAAGACTAGAAGAAGTGGGAAAATTAAAATAAGACCATTGATCATCACAGGAAATGGGTGAAATATCAAAGTAAGCAGAATCTATTTTAAGAATTTAATATATTATTTTCAAAATTTTATGTTGAATAAATAATGAAAATAAATAACACAGATTATAACCTGGACCATGGTAGTTATTTTAATTTAGATATCTACCAATTATAATAAAATCTAATCTAAAAGCTTCTTTGAATCTAAAAGCTTCTTCTATACTTATTAAGTTTATCAGTATATAAGGAAGATGTTGACGATGATAACGTTGACGATGAGTTGTCATTTGTATTTTAACAACAAATAATAATACATAAATAAATAAACGATAAAATAATATATAAGTAGAACAAAA
>CAXHSG010000322.1:5000-7500 GCA_964019155.1 Osedax fenrisi | reverse complement strand
ATATTAGCGTATATGTTTTCCCGTTTTTTGAATTTGTTATTTATTTACTTATGAATTTATCTATTTTATATTCGATAGTACTATTATTATTATAATTTACATTTCGTTATCCTATATAGTTATATACACATCGTATATGTATTCTACTCAGTTTTTTACACTCTTTCTAAAATGCTACAGTACACTTATACGCATCGAATATTCGATTTTATATTAGCGTATATGTTTTCCCGTATTTTGAATATGTTATTTATTTACTTATGAATTTATCTCATTTTATATTCGATAGTACTATTGTTATTATAATTTACATTTCGTTATCCTATATAGTTATATACACATCGTATATGTATTCTACTCAGTTTTTTACGCTCTTTCTAAAATGCTATAGTACACTTATACGCATCGAATATTCGATTTTATATTAGCGTATATGTTTTCCCGTATTTTGAATATGTTATTTATTTACTTATGAATTTATCTATTTTATATTCGATAGTACTATTGTTATTATAATTTACATTTCGTTATCCTATATAGTTATATACACATCGTATATGTATTCTACTCAGTTTTTTACGCTCTTTCTAAAATGCTATAGTACACTTATACGCATCGAATATTCGATTTTATATTAGCGTATATGTTTTCCCGTATTTTGAATATGTTATTTATTTACTTATGAATTTATCTATTTTATATTCGATAGTACTATTGTTATTATAATTTACATTTCGTTATCCTATATAGTTATATACACATCGTATATGTATTCTACTCAGTTTTTTACGCTCTTTCTAAAATGCTATAGTACACTTATACGCATCGAATATTCGATTTTATATTAGCGTATATGTTTTCCCGTATTTTGAATATGTTATTTATTTACTTATGAATTTATCTATTTTATATTCGATAGTACTATTGTTATTATAATTTACATTTCGTTATCCTATATAGTTATATACACATCGTATATGTATTCTACTCAGTTTTTTACGCTCTTTCTAAAATGCTACAGTACACTTATACGCATCGAATATTCGATTTTATATTAGCGTATATGTTTTCCCGTTTTTTGAATTTGTTATTTATTTACTTATGAATTTATCTATTTTATATTCGATAGTACTATTATTATTATAATTTACATTTCGTTATCCTATATAGTTATATACACATCGTATATGTATTCTACTCAGTTTTTTACACTCTTTCTAAAATGCTATAGTACACTTATACGCATCGAATATTCGATTTTATATTAGCGTATATGTTTTATTGATACAGTATAATAAATAATTTTTCTTAACAGAAATTTTATACGCCTAACATAATACCGCATAGAAATAACGTTTCTACTGGTCTTATTATAGTGGGTTATTTATATTTTTAATTTTTAATTTTATTTTCATAGTACTCTTATTGTATTACTTTATATTTCGTTACACTATATTGTTATACAAGTATTATATATGGTTTCTACTTAGTTTTAAACGATTTTTCAATAGAGCTATAGAATACATATGTACGTTAAGTATTCAATTTTATAATACAATATTTCGTTTTAATAAATAAATTTACAGAATATATTATGTGCGTAGAACAAGACCGCAGAGAAATTACGTTTCTCTGGTCTTTTTTGTGTCTGGTTTTGATTTTATCTGTAAATATTTTAAATTAATGGGAATTGAATAAATATATTTTTTTTGTATCCTGTACATGTATTATATTTCATTGTTAATTTAAAATATTGATATAAGTAAATCGAGATAAAAAATTTTTTTTTTTAGAAAAATACACAAGTATGTTAAATTACAAAAAAAAGTTAGTTTGTTTAATTTTGAGCATTATTTGAGTATATCGTAAAAAATGGAAAAATTCGAGTAGAGCATTTTACTGGTTGAGGGTAATCCGCACTCAGTCGCCAAGCGATTGAGTAAAGATTGCTGGTCTTTTTCTTATATGGATAGATCACTGGTAAAAAATAGCCTTCGGGATAAGCTCTATTTATTAAAACAATTCTTTTTAGACGTTGACTGTAATTATTTTCGGGTAATTCTGTATTGTCTAACCGCAAACCGTATATATTGGCTCGTTCGTTACGCGACGTGTTTATATTTCTAGATATTTTATTACATCTTGATTTCTTGTACGTACGGCTCGTGTATTCGAGTGTCGGCTGCGCTTAAATTTACGAACGCGGAGATTTTCGCAAGGTTCGCGATCTATTTTTTCGTTTTCAACGATGTTATAGGTTGACGTTGGTTTATAACTATATTTCCGATATAGTTAGATACACTCTTTGCATGATTATATAGTTTTATCGTAATTCTATTTATTCTTATTGCAGTTTTGAGAGTTATCTGGTTGATCCTGCCAGTAGTCATATGCTTGTCTCAAAGATTAAGCCATGCATGTCTAAGTACAAACTTACACAAAGTGAAACCGCGAATGGCTCATTAAATCGGTCACTATTTATTGGATCATATGTCCTACT
>CAXHSG010000321.1:15000-18134 GCA_964019155.1 Osedax fenrisi | reverse complement strand
TGCGATCTATTGAGACTTTTCCTTTGACTCGGTGATTTGTTAGCTTAGACTAACTCATTCAAAAAAAATTTCAATGTTTTACGGTTTTTTTTTTTGCCGTGATTTCATTGGATTTTTGTTATTCATGGGGCTTGTAAAACGGCAGAGTATGTATCCGAAATTATGGCTGGGAAAACGGCAGAGTATGATTCCAAAAATACAGGCTTGTAAAACGGCAGAGTATGTATCCGAAATTATGGCTGGGAAAACGGCAGAGTATGATTTCCAAAAATACAGGCTGGTAAAAACGGCAGAGTATGTATCCGAAATTATGGCTGGGAAAACGGCAGAGTATGATTCCAAAAATACAGGCTTGTAAAACGGCAGAGTATGTATCCGAAATTATGGCTGGGAAAACGGCAGAGTATGATTCCAAAAATACAGGCTTGTAAAACGGCAGAGTATGTATCCGAAATTATGGCTGGGAAAACGGCAGAGTATGAATTCGAATATGGTTAGTATAGAAAACGGCAGAGTATGAATTCGAATATGGTTAGTATAGAAAACGGTAGAGTATGAATTCGAATATGGTTAGTATAGAAAACGGTAGAGTATGAATTCGAAAATATTTAGTTCTGAAAACGGTAGAGTATGAATTCGAAAATATTTAGTTCTGAAAACGGTAGAGTATGAATTCGAAAATATTTAGTTCTGAAAACGGTAGAGTATGAATTCGAAAATATTTAGTTCTGAAAACGATAGAGTATAATTTCGTTATTGTACTATTAAGTAGTTTATTTCTACCCCCGCAGTTGACGCGAGTAATAAAATATATTATATATATAATTACGAATTTAAAAAAAATATATTCAACTAGATTTGAACTCGTTACCTTCTAATTACGAGTCATTAGCTGTACCACTACGCTATATCACTAGTTATTAAATTTGAATATATTATACTATTTATAGAAATTTATATAGTTTACAATATTTTTTCGATAGTTCTCTTATTCTTATAATTTACATTTCGTTATCCTATATAGTTATATACACATCGTATATGTATTCTACTCAGTTTTTTACGCTCTTTCTAAAATGCTATAGTACACTTATACGCATCGAATATTCGATTTTATATTAGCGTATATGTTTTCCCGTTTTTTGAATATGTTATTTATTTACTTATGAATTTATCTATTCTATATTCGATAGTACTATTGTTATTATAATTTACATTTCGTTATCCTATATAGTTATATACACATCGTATATGTATTCTACTCAGTTTTTTACGCTCTTTCTAAAATGCTATAGTACACTTATACGCATCGAATATTCGATTTTATATTAGCGTATATGTTTTCCCCGTTTTTTGAATATGTTATTTATTTACTTATGAATTTATCTATTCTATATTCGATAGTACTATTGTTATTATAATTTACATTTCGTTATCCTATATAGTTATATACACATCGTATATGTATTCTACTCAGTTTTTTACGCTCTTTCTAAAATGCTATAGTACACTTATACGCATCGAATATTCGATTTTATATTAGCGTATATGTTTTCCCGTTTTTTGAATATGTTATTTATTTACTTATGAATTTATCTATTCTATATTCGATAGTACTATTGTTATTATAATTTACATTTCGTTATCCTATATAGTTATATACACATCGTATATGTATTCTACTCAGTTTTTTACGCTCTTTCTAAAATGCTATAGTACACTTATACGCATCGAATATTCGATTTTATATTAGCGTATATGTTTTCCCGTTTTTTGAATATGTTATTTATTTACTTATGAATTTATCTATTCTATATTCGATAGTACTATTGTTATTATAATTTACATTTCGTTATCCTATATAGTTATATACACATCGTATATGTATTCTACTCAGTTTTTTACGCTCTTTCTAAAATGCTATAGTACACTTATACGCATCGAATATTCGATTTTATATTAGCGTATATGTTTTCCCGTATTTTGAATATGTTATTTATTTACTTATGAATTTATCTATTTTATATTCGATAGTACTATTGTTATTATAATTTACATTTCGTTATCCTATATAGTTATATACACATCGTATATGTATTCTACTCAGTTTTTTACGCTCTTTCTAAAATGCTATAGTACACTTATACGCATCGAATATTCGATTTTATATTAGCGTATATGTTTTCCCGTTTTTTGAATATGTTATTTATTTACTTATGAATTTATCTATTCTATATTCGATAGTACTATTGTTATTATAATTTACATTTCGTTATCCTATATAGTTATATACACATCGTATATGTATTCTACTCAGTTTTTTACGCTCTTTCTAAAATGCTATAGTACACTTATACGCATCGAATATTCGATTTTATATTAGCGTATATGTTTTCCCGTATTTTGAATATGTTATTTATTTACTTATGAATTTATCTATTTTATATTCGATAGTACTATTGTTATTATAATTTACATTTCGTTATCCTATATAGTTATATACACATCGTATATGTATTCTACTCAGTTTTTTACGCTCTTTCTAAAATGCTACAGTACACTTATACGCATCGAATATTCGATTTTATATTAGCGTATATGTTTTATTGATACAGTATAATAAATAATTTTTCTTAACAGAAATTTTATACGCCTAACATAATACCGCATAGAAATAACGTTTCTACTGGTCTTATTATAGTGGGTTATTTATATTTTTAATTTTTAATTTTATTTTCATAGTACTCTTATTGTATTACTTTATATTTCGTTACACTATATTGTTATACAAGTATTATATATGGTTTCTACTTAGTTTTAAACGATCTTTCAATAGAGCTATAGAATACATATGTACGTTAAGTATTCAATTTTATAATACAATATTTCGTTTTAATAAATAAATTTACAGAATATATTATGTGCGTAGAACAAGACCGCAGAGAAATTACGTTTCTCTGGTCTTTTTTGTGTCTGGTTTTGATTTTATCTGTAAATATTTTAAATTAATGGGAATTGAATAAATATATTTTTTTTGTATCCTGTACATGTATTATATTTCATTGTTAATTTAAAATATTGATATAAGTAAATCGAGATAAAAAATTTTTTTTTTAGAAAAATACACAAGTATG
>CAXHSG010000319.1:22500-24857 GCA_964019155.1 Osedax fenrisi | reverse complement strand
AATTTCGTTATTGTACTATTAAGTAGTTTATTTCTACCCCCGCAGTTGACGCGAGTAATAAAATATATTATATATATAATTACGAATTTAAAAAAAATATATTCAACTAGATTTGAACTCGTTACCTTCTAATTACGAGTCATTAGCTGTACCACTACGCTATATCACTAGTTATTAAATTTGAATATATTATACTATTTATAGAAATTTATATAGTTTACAATATTTCGATAGTACTATTGTTATTATAATTTACATTTCGTTATCCTATATAGTTATATACACATCGTATATGTATTCTACTCAGTTTTTTACGCTCTTTCTAAAATGCTATAGTACACTTATACGCATCGAATATTCGATTTTATATTAGCGTATATGTTTTCCCGTTTTTTGAATATGTTATTTATTTACTTATGAATTTATCTATTCTATATTCGATAGTACTATTGTTATTATAATTTACATTTCGTTATCCTATATAGTTATATACACATCGTATATGTATTCTACTCAGTTTTTTACGCTCTTTCTAAAATGCTATAGTACACTTATACGCATCGAATATTCGATTTTATATTAGCGTATATGTTTTCCCGTTTTTTGAATATGTTATTTATTTACTTATGAATTTATCTATTCTATATTCGATAGTACTATTGTTATTATAATTTACATTTCGTTATCCTATATAGTTATATACACATCGTATATGTATTCTACTCAGTTTTTTACGCTCTTTCTAAAATGCTATAGTACACTTATACGCATCGAATATTCGATTTTATATTAGCGTATATGTTTTCCCGTATTTTGAATATGTTATTTATTTACTTATGAATTTATCTATTTTATATTCGATAGTACTATTGTTATTATAATTTACATTTCGTTATCCTATATAGTTATATACACATCGTATATGTATTCTACTCAGTTTTTTACGCTCTTTCTAAAATGCTATAGTACACTTATACGCATCGAATATTCGATTTTATATTAGCGTATATGTTTTCCCGTTTTTTGAATATGTTATTTATTTACTTATGAATTTATCTATTCTATATTCGATAGTACTATTGTTATTATAATTTACATTTCGTTATCCTATATAGTTATATACACATCGTATATGTATTCTACTCAGTTTTTTACGCTCTTTCTAAAATGCTATAGTACACTTATACGCATCGAATATTCGATTTTATATTAGCGTATATGTTTTCCCGTATTTTGAATATGTTATTTATTTACTTATGAATTTATCTATTTTATATTCGATAGTACTATTGTTATTATAATTTACATTTCGTTATCCTATATAGTTATATACACATCGTATATGTATTCTACTCAGTTTTTTACGCTCTTTCTAAAATGCTACAGTACACTTATACGCATCGAATATTCGATTTTATATTAGCGTATATGTTTTATTGATACAGTATAATAAATAATTTTTCTTAACAGAAATTTTATACGCCTAACATAATACCGCATAGAAATAACGTTTCTACTGGTCTTATTATAGTGGGTTATTTATATTTTTAATTTTTAATTTTATTTTCATAGTACTCTTATTGTATTACTTTATATTTCGTTACACTATATTGTTATACAAGTATTATATATGGTTTCTACTTAGTTTTAAACGATCTTTCAATAGAGCTATAGAATACATATGTACGTTAAGTATTCAATTTTATAATACAATATTTCGTTTTAATAAATAAATTTACAGAATATATTATGTGCGTAGAACAAGACCGCAGAGAAATTACGTTTCTCTGGTCTTTTTTGTGTCTGGTTTTGATTTTATCTGTAAATATTTTAAATTAATGGGAATTGAATAAATATATTTTTTTTGTATCCTGTACATGTATTATATTTCATTGTTAATTTAAAATATTGATATAAGTAAATCGAGATAAAAAATTTTTTTTTTAGAAAAATACACAAGTATGTTAAATTACAAAAAAAAGTTAGTTTGTTTAATTTTGAGCATTATTTGAGTATATCGTAAAAAATGGAAAAATTCGAGTAGAGCATTTTACTGGTTGAGGGTAATCCGCACTCAGTCGCCAAGCGATTGAGTAAAGATTGCTGGTCTTTTTCTTATATGGATAGATCACTGGTAAAAAATAGCCTTCGGGATAAGCTCTATTTATTAAAACAATTCTTTTTAGACGTTGACTGTAATTATTTTCGGGTAATTCTGTATTGTCTAACCGCAAACCGTATATATTGGCTCGTTCGTTACGCGACGTGTTTATATTTCTAGATATTTTATTACATCTTGATTTCTTGTACGTACGGCTCGTGTATTCGAGTGTCGGCTGCGCTTAAATTTACGAACG
>CAXHSG010000319.1:12500-15000 GCA_964019155.1 Osedax fenrisi | reverse complement strand
TAATTTCGTTATTGTACTATTAAGTAGTTTATTTCTACCCCCGCAGTTGACGCGATTAATAAAATATATTATATATATAATTACGAATTTAAAAAAAATATATTCAGCTAGATTTGAACTCGTTACCTTCTAATTACGAGTCATTAGCTGTACCACTACGCTATACCACTAGTTATTAAATTTGAATATATTATACTATTTATAGAAATTTATATAGTTTACAATATTTTTTCGATAGTTCTCTTATTCTTATAATTTACATTTCGTTATCCTATATAGTTATATACACATCGTATATGTATTCTACTCAGTTTTTTACGCTCTTTCTAAAATGCTATAGTACACTTATACGCATCGAATATTCGATTTTATATTAGCGTATATGTTTTCCCGTATTTTGAATATGTTATTTATTTACTTATGAATTTATCTATTTTATATTCGATAGTACTATTGTTATTATAATTTACATTTCGTTATCCTATATAGTTATATACACATCGTATATGTATTCTACTCAGTTTTTTACGCTCTTTCTAAAATGCTACAGTACACTTATACGCATCGAATATTCGATTTTATATTAGCGTATATGTTTTCCCGTTTTTTGAATTTGTTATTTATTTACTTATGAATTTATCTATTTTATATTCGATAGTACTATTATTATTATAATTTACATTTCGTTATCCTATATAGTTATATACACATCGTATATGTATTCTACTCAGTTTTTTACACTCTTTCTAAAATGCTACAGTACACTTATACGCATCGAATATTCGATTTTATATTAGCGTATATGTTTTCCCGTATTTTGAATATGTTATTTATTTACTTATGAATTTATCTATTTTATATTCGATAGTACTATTGTTATTATAATTTACATTTCGTTATCCTATATAGTTATATACACATCGTATATGTATTCTACTCAGTTTTTTACGCTCTTTCTAAAATGCTATAGTACACTTATACGCATCGAATATTCGATTTTATATTAGCGTATATGTTTTCCCGTATTTTGAATATGTTATTTATTTACTTATGAATTTATCTATTTTATATTCGATAGTACTATTGTTATTATAATTTACATTTCGTTATCCTATATAGTTATATACACATCGTATATGTATTCTACTCAGTTTTTTACGCTCTTTCTAAAATGCTATAGTACACTTATACGCATCGAATATTCGATTTTATATTAGCGTATATGTTTTCCCGTATTTTGAATATGTTATTTATTTACTTATGAATTTATCTATTTTATATTCGATAGTACTATTGTTATTATAATTTACATTTCGTTATCCTATATAGTTATATACACATCGTATATGTATTCTACTCAGTTTTTTACGCTCTTTCTAAAATGCTATAGTACACTTATACGCATCGAATATTCGATTTTATATTAGCGTATATGTTTTCCCGTATTTTGAATATGTTATTTATTTACTTATGAATTTATCTATTTTATATTCGATAGTACTATTGTTATTATAATTTACATTTCGTTATCCTATATAGTTATATACACATCGTATATGTATTCTACTCAGTTTTTTACGCTCTTTCTAAAATGCTACAGTACACTTATACGCATCGAATATTCGATTTTATATTAGCGTATATGTTTTCCCGTTTTTTGAATTTGTTATTTATTTACTTATGAATTTATCTATTTTATATTCGATAGTACTATTATTATTATAATTTACATTTCGTTATCCTATATAGTTATATACACATCGTATATGTATTCTACTCAGTTTTTTACACTCTTTCTAAAATGCTATAGTACACTTATACGCATCGAATATTCGATTTTATATTAGCGTATATGTTTTATTGATACAGTATAATAAATAATTTTTCTTAACAGAAATTTTATACGCCTAACATAATACCGCATAGAAATAACGTTTCTACTGGTCTTATTATAGTGGGTTATTTATATTTTTAATTTTTAATTTTATTTTCATAGTACTCTTATTGTATTACTTTATATTTCGTTACACTATATTGTTATACAAGTATTATATATGGTTTCTACTTAGTTTTAAACGATTTTTCAATAGAGCTATAGAATACATATGTACGTTAAGTATTCAATTTTATAATACAATATTTCGTTTTAATAAATAAATTTACAGAATATATTATGTGCGTAGAACAAGACCGCAGAGAAATTACGTTTCTCTGGTCTTTTTTGTGTCTGGTTTTGATTTTATCTGTAAATATTTTAAATTAATGGGAATTGAATAAATATATTTTTTTTGTATCCTGTACATGTATTATATTTCATTGTTAATTTAAAATATTGATATAAGTAAATCGAGATAAAAAATTTTTTTTTTAGAAAAATACACAAGTATGTTAAATTACAAAAAAAAGTTAGTTTGTTTAATTTTGAGCATTATTTGAGTATATCGTAAAAAATGGAAAAATTCGAGTAGAGCATTTTACTGGTTGAGGGTAATCCGCACTC
>CAXHSG010000319.1:0-2500 GCA_964019155.1 Osedax fenrisi | reverse complement strand
TTAGTTTTAAACGATTTTTCAATAGAGCTATAGAATACATATGTACGTTAAGTATTCAATTTTATAATACAATATTTCGTTTAATAAATAAATTTACAGAATATATTATGTGCGTAGAACAAGACCGCAGAGAATTACGTTTCTCTGGTCTTTTTTGTGTCTGGTTTTGATTTTATCTGTAAATATTTTAAATTAATGGGAATTGAATAAATATATTTTTTTTGTATCCTGTACATGTATTATATTTCATTGTTAATTTAAAATATTGATATAAGTAAATCGAGATAAAAAATTTTTTTTTTAGAAAAATACACAAGTATGTTAAATTACAAAAAAAAGTTAGTTTGTTTAATTTTGAGCATTATTTGAGTATATCGTAAAAAATGGAAAAATTCGAGTAGAGCATTTTACTGGTTGAGGGTAATCCGCACTCAGTCGCCAAGCGATTGAGTAAAGATTGCTGGTCTTTTTCTTATATGGATAGATCACTGGTAAAAAATAGCCTTCGGGATAAGCTCTATTTATTAAAACAATTCTTTTTAGACGTTGACTGTAATTATTTTCGGGTAATTCTGTATTGTCTAACCGCAAACCGTATATATTGGCTCGTTCGTTACGCGACGTGTTTATATTTCTAGATATTTTATTACATCTTGATTTCTTGTACGTACGGCTCGTGTATTCGAGTGTCGGCTGCGCTTAAATTTACGAACGCGGAGATTTTCGCAAGGTTCGCGATCTATTTTTTCGTTTTCAACGATGTTATAGGTTGACGTTGGTTTATAACTATATTTCCGATATAGTTAGATACACTCTTTGCATGATTATATAGTTTTATCGTAATTCTATTTATTCTTATTGCAGTTTTGAGAGTTATCTGGTTGATCCTGCCAGTAGTCATATGCTTGTCTCAAAGATTAAGCCATGCATGTCTAAGTACAAACTTACACAAAGTGAAACCGCGAATGGCTCATTAAATCGGTCACTATTTATTGGATCATATGTCCTACTCGGATAACTGTAGTAATTCTAGAGCTAATACTGTGCAACTTATAGACTGGAACTCGTAAGAGTGAAGGTCGCATTTATTAGATCAAACCAGACATCGCAAGATGCTGTTTTGGTGACTCTGGATAACCTTCGGCTGATCGCATAGCCTTGCGCTGGCGACATATCTTTCAAGTGTCCGCCCTATCAACTGTCGATGGTAAGTGATATGCTTACCATGGTCGTAACGGGTAGCGGGGAATCAGGGTTCGATTCCGGAGAGGAGCATGAGAAACGGCTACCACATCCAAGGAAGGCAGCAGGCGCGTAAATTACCCACTCCTAGTTCGGGGAGGTAGTGACGAAAAATAACAATGCGGGCTATCTAACGATGCTCCGTAATTGGAATGAGTACATTTTAAAACTTTTAACGAGTACCTATTGGAGGGCAAGTCTGGTGCCAGCAGCCGCGGTAATTCCAGCTCCAATAGCGTATATTAAAGTTGTTGCAGTTAAAAAGCTCGTAGTTGGATCTGGGCTTCGAAGAGGTGGTCCGGCTCACGTCGGTACTTTCTTCTTCTGGTCTACCTGCCGGTTCTGTCTGCGATGCCTTTTATCGGGTGTTGTGGATGGCCGGAATGTTTACTTTGAAAAAATTAGAGTGCTTAAGGCAGGCGTTCTCGCTTGTATAATGTCGCATGGAATAATGGAATAGGATCTCGGTTCTATTTTGCTGGTTTTCTGAGCTCGAGGTAATGATTAAGAGGGACAGTCGGGGGCATTCGTATTACGCGGTTAGAGGTGAAATTCTTGGATCCGCGTAAGACGTACTACAGCGAAAGCATTTGCCAAGAATGTTTTCATTAATCAAGAACGAAAGTCAGAGGTTCGAAGACGATCAGATACCGTCGTAGTTCTGACCATAAACGATGTCAATCAGCGATCCGATGGTGTTGCTACCATGACCTGTCGGGCAGCTTCCGGGAAACCAAAATTTTTGGATTCCGGGGGAAGTATGGTTGCAAATCTGAAACTTAAAGGAATTGACGGAAGGGCACCACCAGGAGTGGAGCCTGCGGCTTAATTTGACTCAACACGGGAAAACTCACCCGGTCCGGACAACAGTAGGATTGACAGATTGATAGCTCTTTCTCGATTCGTTGGATGGTGGTGCATGGCCGTTCTTAGTTGGTGGAGTGATTTGTCTGGTTAATTCCGATAACGAACGAGACTCTGGCTTACTAAATAGAACGCGATATCCTTTCTGGATTCGCGAAAAACTACTTCTTAGAGGGACAAGTGGCGTTTAGTCACACGAGATTGAGCAATAACAGGTCTGTGATGCCCTTAGATGTCCGGGGCCGCACGCGCGCTACACTGAAGGATACAACGTGTGTACATCCTGTTCCGAGAGGATCGGGTAACCCGTTGAACGTCTTTCGTGCTAGGGATTGGAGCTTGTAACTATTCTCCATGAACGAGGAATTCCCAGTAAGCGCGAGTCATAAGCTCG
>CAXHSG010000318.1:15000-19000 GCA_964019155.1 Osedax fenrisi | reverse complement strand
CTGTCTTCACTGGTAGTAGTAGTAGTAGTAGTGGTAGTAGTAGTAGTAGTAGTAGTAGTAGTAGTAGTAGTAGTAGTAGTAGTAGTAGTAGTAGTAGTAGTAGTAGTAGTAGTAGTAGTAGTAGTAGTAGTAGTAGTAGTAGTAGTAGTAGTAGTAGTAGTAGTAGTAGTAGTAGTAGTAGTAGTAGTAGTAGTAGTAGTAGTAGTAGTAGTAGTAGTAGTAGTAGTAGTAGTAGTAGTAGTAGTAGTAGTAGTAGTAGTGGTAGTGGTAGTGGTAGTGGTAGTGGTAGTGGTAGTGGTAGTGGTAGTGGTAGTGGTAGTGGTAGTGGTAGTGGTAGTGGTAGTGGTAGTGGTAGTGGTAGTGGTAGTGGTAGTGGTAGTGGTAGTGGTAGTGGTAGTGGTAGTGGTAGTGGTAGTGGTAGTGGTAGTGGTAGTGGTAGTGGTAGTGGTAGTGGTAGTGGTAGTGGTAGTGGTAGTGGTAGTAGTAGTAGTAGTAGTAGTAGTAGTAGTAGTAGTAGTAGTAGTAGTAGTAGTAGTAGTAGTAGTAGTAGTAGTAGTAGTAGTAGTAGTAGTAGTAGTAGTAGTAGTAGTAGTAGTAGTAGTAGTAGTAGTAGTAGTAGTAGTAGTAGTAGTAGTAGTAGTAGTAGTAGTAGTAGTAGTAGTAGTAGTAGTAGTAGTAGTAGTAGTAGTAGTAGTAGTAGTAGTAGTAGTAGTAGTAGTAGTAGTAGTAGTAGTAGTAGTAGTAGTAGTAGTAGTAGTAGTAGTAGTAGTAGTAGTAGTAGTAGTAGTAGTAGTAGTAGTAGTAGTAGTAGTAGTAGTAGTAGTAGTAGTAGTAGTAGTAGTAGTAGTAGTAGTAGTAGTAGTAGTAGTAGTAGTAGTAGTAGTAGTAGTAGTAGTAGTAGTAGTAGTAGTAGTAGTAGTAGTAGTAGTAGTAGTAGTAGTAGTAGTAGTAGTAGTAGTAGTAGTAGTAGTAGTAGTAGTAGTAGTAGTAGTAGTAGTAGTAGTAGTAGTAGTAGTAGTAGTAGTAGTAGTAGTAGTAGTAGTAGTAGTAGTAGTAGTAGTAGTAGTAGTAGTAGTAGTAGTAGTAGTAGTAGTAGTAGTAGTAGTAGTAGTAGTAGTAGTAGTAGTAGTAGTAGTAGTAGTAGTAGTAGTAGTAGTAGTAGTAGTAGTAGTAGTAGTAGTAGTAGTAGTAGTAGTAGTAGTAGTAGTAGTAGTAGTAGTAGTAGTAGTAGTAGTAGTAGTAGTAGTAGTAGTAGTAGTAGTAGTAGTAGTAGTAGTAGTAGTAGTAGTAGTAGTAGTAGTAGTAGTAGTAGTAGTAGTAGTAGTAGTAGTAGTAGTAGTAGTAGTAGTAGTAGTAGTAGTAGTAGTAGTAGTAGTAGTAGTAGTAGTAGTAGTAGTAGTAGTAGTAGTAGTAGTAGTAGTAGTAGTAGTAGTAGTAGTAGTAGTAGTAGTAGTAGTAGTAGTAGTAGTAGTAGTAGTAGTAGTAGTAGTAGTAGTAGTAGTAGTAGTAGTAGTAGTAGTAGTAGTAGTAGTAGTAGTAGTAGTAGTAGTAGTAGTAGTAGTAGTAGTAGTAGTAGTAGTAGTAGTAGTAGTAGTAGTAGTAGTAGTAGTAGTAGTAGTAGTAGTAGTAGTAGTAGTAGTAGTAGTAGTAGTAGTAGTAGTAGTAGTAGTAGTAGTAGTAGTAGTAGTAGTAGTAGTAGTAGTAGTAGTAGTAGTAGTAGTAGTAGTAGTAGTAGTAGTAGTAGTAGTAGTAGTAGTAGTAGTAGTAGTAGTAGTAGTAGTAGTAGTAGTAGTAGTAGTAGTAGTAGTAGTAGTAGTAGTAGTAGTAGTAGTAGTAGTAGTAGTAGTAGTAGTAGTAGTAGTAGTAGTAGTAGTAGTAGTAGTAGTAGTAGTAGTAGTAGTAGTAGTAGTAGTAGTAGTAGTAGTAGTAGTAGTAGTAGTAGTAGTAGTAGTAGTAGTAGTAGTAGTAGTAGTAGTAGTAGTAGTAGTAGTAGTAGTAGTAGTAGTAGTAGTAGTAGTAGTAGTAGTAGTAGTAGTAGTAGTAGTAGTAGTAGTAGTAGTAGTAGTAGTAGTAGTAGTAGTAGTAGTAGTAGTAGTAGTAGTAGTAGTAGTAGTAGTAGTAGTAGTAGTAGTAGTAGTAGTAGTAGTAGTAGTAGTAGTAGTAGTAGTAGTAGTAGTAGTAGTAGTAGTAGTAGTAGTAGTAGTAGTAGTAGTAGTAGTAGTAGTAGTAGTAGTAGTAGTAGTAGTAGTAGTAGTAGTAGTAGTAGTAGTAGTAGTAGTAGTAGTAGTAGTAGTAGTAGTAGTAGTAGTAGTAGTAGTAGTAGTAGTAGTAGTAGTAGTAGTAGTAGTAGTAGTAGTAGTAGTAGTAGTAGTAGTAGTAGTAGTAGTAGTAGTAGTAGTAGTAGTAGTAGTAGTAGTAGTAGTAGTAGTAGTAGTAGTAGTAGTAGTAGTAGTAGTAGTAGTAGTAGTAGTAGTAGTAGTAGTAGTAGTAGTAGTAGTAGTAGTAGTAGTAGTAGTAGTAGTAGTAGTAGTAGTAGTAGTAGTAGTAGTAGTAGTAGTAGTAGTAGTAGTAGTAGTAGTAGTAGTAGTAGTAGTAGTAGTAGTAGTAGTAGTAGTAGTAGTAGTAGTAGTAGTAGTAGTAGTAGTAGTAGTAGTAGTAGTAGTAGTAGTAGTAGTAGTAGTAGTAGTAGTAGTAGTAGTAGTAGTAGTAGTAGTAGTAGTAGTAGTAGTAGTAGTAGTAGTAGTAGTAGTAGTAGTAGTAGTAGTAGTAGTAGTAGTAGTAGTAGTAGTAGTAGTAGTAGTAGTAGTAGTAGTAGTAGTAGTAGTAGTAGTAGTAGTAGTAGTAGTAGTAGTAGTAGTAGTAGTAGTAGTAGTAGTAGTAGTAGTAGTAGTAGTAGTAGTAGTAGTAGTAGTAGTAGTAGTAGTAGTAGTAGTAGTAGTAGTAGTAGTAGTAGTAGTAGTAGTAGTAGTAGTAGTAGTAGTAGTAGTAGTAGTAGTAGTAGTAGTAGTAGTAGTAGTAGTAGTAGTAGTAGTAGTAGTAGTAGTAGTAGTAGTAGTAGTAGTAGTAGTAGTAGTAGTAGTAGTAGTAGTAGTAGTAGTAGTAGTAGTAGTAGTAGTAGTAGTAGTACTAGTAGTACTAGTAGTACTAGTAGTACTAGTAGTACTAGTAGTACTAGTAGTAGTAGTAGTAGTAGTAGTAGTAGTAGTAGTAGTAGTAGTAGTAGTAGTAGTAGTAGTAGTAGTAGTAGTAGTAGTAGTAGTAGTAGTAGTAGTAGTAGTAGTAGTAGTAGTAGTAGTAGTAGTAGTAGTAGTAGTAGTAGTAGTAGTAGTAGTAGTAGTAGTAGTAGTAGTAGTAGTAGTAGTAGTAGTAGTAGTAGTAGTAGTAGTAGTAGTAGTAGTAGTAGTAGTAGTAGTAGTAGTAGTAGTAGTAGTAGTAGTAGTAGTAGTAGTAGTAGTAGTAGTAGTAGTAGTAGTAGTAGTAGTAGTAGTAGTAGTAGTAGTAGTAGTAGTAGTAGTAGTAGTAGTAGTAGTAGTAGTAGTAGTAGTAGTAGTAGTAGTAGTAGTAGTAGTAGTAGTAGTAGTAGTAGTAGTAGTAGTAGTAGTAGTAGTAGTAGTAGTAGTAGTAGTAGTAGTAGTAGTAGTAGTAGTAGTAGTAGTAGTAGTAGTAGTAGTAGTAGTAGTAGTAGTAGTAGTAGTAGTAGTAGTAGTAGTAGTAGTAGTAGTAGTAGTAGTAGTAGTAGTAGTAGTAGTAGTAGTAGTAGTAGTAGTAGTAGTAGTAGTAGTAGTAGTAGTAGTAGTAGTAGTAGTAGTAGTAGTAGTAGTAGTAGTAGTAGTAGTAGTAGTAGTAGTAGTAGTAGTAGTAGTAGTAGTAGTAGTAGTAGTAGTAGTAGTAGTAGTAGTAGTAGTAGTAGTAGTAGTAGTAGTAGTAGTAGTAGTAGTAGTAGTAGTAGTAGTAGTAGTAGTAGTAGTAGTAGTAGTAGTAGTAGTAGTAGTAGTAGTAG
>CAXHSG010000318.1:0-7500 GCA_964019155.1 Osedax fenrisi | reverse complement strand
ACTACTATTACTACTACTACCACTACTACTACTACTACTACTACTACTACTACTACCTGACTACTACCTGACTACTACCACTACTACTACTACTACTACTACCTGACTACTACTATTACTACCACTACTACTACCACTACTACTACCTGACTACTACTATTACCTGACTACTACTACTACTACTACTACTACTACTACTACTACTACTACTACTACTACTACTACTACTACTACTACTACTACTACTACTACTACTACCTGACTACTACTACTACTACTACTACTACTACTACCTGACTACTACCTGACTACTACCACTACTACTACTACTACTACCACTACTACTACTACTACTACTACCTGACTACTACCACTACTACTACTACTACTACTACCTGACTACTACTATTACTACCACTACTACTACCACTACTACTACCTGACTACTACTATTACCTGACTACTACTACTACTACTACTACTACTACTACTACTACTACTACTACTACTACTACTACTACTACTACTACTACTACTACTACTACTACTACTACTACCTGACTACTACTACTACTACTACTACTACTACTACTACTACTACTACTACCTGACTACTACTATTACTACCACTACTACTACTACTACTACTACCTGACTACTACTACTACTACTACTACTACTACTACTACTACTACTACCTGACTACTACTACTACTACTACTACTACTACTACTACTACTACTACTACTACTACCTGACTACTACTACCTGACTACTACTATTACTACCACTACTACTACTACTACTACTACCTGACTACTACTACTACTACCTGACTACTACTACTACTACTACTACTACTACTATTACTACCACTACTACTACTACTACTACTACTACTACTACTACTACTACTACTACCTGACTACTACTATTACTACTACTACTACTACTACTACTACTACTACCTGACTACTACTACTACTACTACTACTACTACTACTACTACTACTACTACTACCTGACTACTACTATTACTACCACTACTACTACTACTACTACTACTACCTGACTACTACTACTACTACCTGACTACTACTACTACTACTACTACTACTACTACTATTACTACCACTACTACTACTACTACTACTACTACTACTACTACTACTACTACTACTATTACCTGACTACTACTATTACTACTACTACTACTACTACTACTACTACTACTACTACCTGACTACTACTACTACTACTACTACTACTACTACTACTACTACTACTACTACCTGACTACTACTACTACTACTACTACTACTACTACTACTACTACTACTACTACTACTACCTGACTACTACTATTACTACCACTACTACTACTACTACTACTACCTGACTACTACTACTACTACTACTACTACTACTACTACTACTACTACTACTACCTGACTACTACTACCTGACTACTACTATTACTACCACTACTACTACTACTACTACTACTACCTGACTACTACTACTACTACCTGACTACTACTACTACTACTACTACTATTATTACTACCACTACTACTACTACTACTACTACTACTACTACTACTACTACTACTACTACTACTACCTGACTACTACTACTACTACTACTACTACTACTACTACTACTACTACTACTACTACTACTACTACTACTACTACTACTACTACCTGACTACTACTACTACTACTACTACTACTACTACTACTACTACTACTACCTGACTACTACTATTACTACCACTACTACTACTACTACTACTACTACTACTACCTGACTACTACTATTACTACCACTACTACTACTACTACTACCTGACTACTACTACTACTACCTGACTACTACTACTACTACTACTACTACTACTATTACTACCACTACTACTACTACTACTACTACTACTACTACTACTACTACTACTACCTGACTACTACTATTACTACTACTACTACTACTACTACTACTACTACTACTACTACTACCTGACTACTACTACTACTACTACTACTACTACTACTACTACTACTACTACTACTACTACTACTACTACTACTACTACCTGACTACTACTACTACTACTACTACTACTACTACTACTACCTGACTACTACTATTACTACCACTACTACTACTACTACTACTACCTGACTACTACTACTACTACTACTACTACTACTACTACTACTACTACCTGACTACTACTACTACTACTACTACTACTACTACTACTACTACTACTACCTGACTACTACTACTACTACTACTACTACTACTACTACCTGACTACTACTACTACTACTACTACTACTACTACTACTACTACTACTACCTGACTACTACTATTACTACCACTACTACTACTACTACTACTACTACTACTACCTGACTACTACTATTACTACCACTACTACTACTACTACTACTACCTGACTACTACTACTACTACTACTACTACTACTACTACTACTACTACTACCTGACTACTACTATTACTACCACTACTACTACTACTACTACCTGACTACTACTACTACTACTACTACTACTACTACTACTACTAATAATAATAATAATAAGACGATTTATTTAAACACTCATTAAATAACAACAAAGATTGTTCTGATAAGTGTGAGAAAAGAAGATGATTATAAACATAAACATATAGTAAAAAAATATAGTAAACAAAAAGACATAAACAATAATGTAATATAAGTTATAAAAAATATTATAATTATATATTAAACAATCAAGTATCAATTCGTTGATAATATATATGATTTCAATACATTCTTAAACTTATGTGTAGAATGTATTGATCTGATATGGAGAGGAATAGAATTCCATAACGTTGGTGAACTACACGAGAAAGCACGATTGCTTGTTCGAATCAACTTGGATTTATGATAGACGAGTACAAGTTTATCATTCGATGACCTAAGTCGAGTAGATGGAGTATTATATTTTAGTGTAGCATGCAAATAACGTGGCATTTTATTGACCAATGTTTTATGGATAATACACAGTATTCTATATATAGATTTCTGTTGAATATTAAATATTCTACAATCAACCATTCTCTTTGATACACTAGTATAATCAGATAATCGTTGTCTGTATATTATCCTTGTGCTCATTCTGATTATTCTCGATATATTCATCATCAGATTATTGGGTAAACCGTGATAAATAGATGAGCAATAATCAAAACGAGACATTACTAATGATGTTATCAACATTAACGTTATATCTTTTGATATGAATTTTCTAGCTCTACGAATATTGTAGAGGTCATAGTTAGACTTACGACATACTTCAACTATATGTGACTTAAAAGTTAAATTCCTATCAAATATGACACCTAAATATGTAATTTTATCACTAGGAATAATAATGGTATCATCAATAGATACAGTCGGGAATTGGTAGCCAGTAGGAATATTCAGTAGCTCAGATTTAGAAGTATTTAATAATAAATTATTAGTTGTAAGCCAATGATGAATTGCGTTACTACAGCGCGTAAGTACATTTGAGTTTTTAGAAGAAAAACGTGAGAGTGGAACATACAGCAGTATATCATCTGCATATAGATGGTATTTTATTTCTGGGAATGTACATATAATATCAGATAAAGGTTTAATATAAATTAAAAATAGAATTGGCCCAAGAACAGAACCTTGGGGTACACCAGTTGTTAACATACGTGTTGATGATATAGAGTTATTTGTTTTAACTGAAAAAGTTCTATCTTTAAGGTATGACATGAACCAATCTAATGCTGAGTTACATACTCCTATATTAATTAGCCTACTACTACTACTACTACTACTACTACTACTACCTGACTACTACTACTACTACTACTACTACTACTACTACTACTACTACTACTACTACTACTACTACTACTACTACCTGACTACTACTACTACTACTACTACTACTACTACTACCTGACTACTACTACTACTACTACTACTACTACCTGACTACTACTACTACTACTATTACTACCACTACTACTACTACTACTACTACCTGACTACTACTACTACTACTACTACTACTACTACTACTACTACTACTACTACTACTACTACTACTATTACTACCACTACTACTACTACTACTACCTGACTACTACTACTACTACTACCACTACTACTACTACTACTACTACTACCTGACTACTACTACTACTACTACTACCTGACTACTACTACTACTACTACTACTACTACTACTACTACTACTACTACTACTACTACTACTACTACTACTACTACTACTACTACTACTACTACTACTACTACTACTACTACTACTACTACTACTACTACTACTACTACTACTACTACTACTACTACTACTACTACTACTACTACTACTACTACTACTACTACTACTACTACTACTACTACTACTACTACTACTACTACTACTACCTGACTACTACTACTACTACTACTACTACTACTACTACTACTACTACCTGACTACTACTACTACTACTACTACTACTACTACTACTACTACTACTACTACTACCTGACTACTACTACTACTACTACTACTACTACTACCTGACTACTACTACTACTACTACTACTACTACTACTACTACTACTACTACTACTACTACCTGACTACTACTACTACTACTACTACTATTACTACCACTACTACTACTACTACTACTACCTGACTACTACTACTACCTGACTACTACTACTACTACTACTACTACTACCTGACTACTACCACTACTACTACTACTACTACTACCTGACTACTACTATTACTACCACTACTACTACCACTACTACTACCTGACTACTACTATTACCTGACTACTACTACTACTACTACTACTACTACTACTACTACTACTACTACTACTACTACTACTACTACCTGACTACTACTACTACTACTACTACTACTACTACTACTACTACTACTACCTGACTACTACTACTACTACTACTACTACTACTACCTGACTACTACTACTACTACTACTACTACTACTACTACTACTACTACTACTACTACTACTACTACCTGACTACTACTACTACTACTACTACTACTACTACTACTACTACCTGACTAATACTACCTGACTACTACTATTACTACCACTACTACTACTACTACTACTACCTGACTACTACTACTACTACCTGACTACTACTACTACTACTACTACTACTATTACTACCACTACTACTACTACTACTACTACTACTACTACTACTACTACTACCTGACTACTACTATTACTACTACTACTACTACTACTACTACTACTACCTGACTACTACTACTACTACTACTACTACTACTACTACTACTACTACTACTACCTGACTACTACTATTACTACCACTACTACTACTACTACTACTACCTGACTACTACTACTACTACCTGACTACTACTACTACTACTACTACTACTATTACTACCACTACTACTACTACTACTACTACTACTACTACTACTACTACCTGACTACTACTATTACTACTACTACTACTACTACTACTACTACCTGACTACTACTACTACTACTACTACTACTACTACTACTACTACTACTACTACTACTACTACTACCTGACTACTACTACTACTACTACTACTACTACTACTACTACTACTACTACCTGACTACTACTATTACTACCACTACTACTACTACTACTACTACTACTACCTGACTACTACTACTACTACTACTACTACTACTACTACTACTACCTGACTACTACTACCTGACTACTACTATTACTACCACTACTACTACTACTACTACTACCTGACTACTACTACTACTACCTGACTACTACTACTACTACTACTACTACTATTACTACCACTACTACTACTACTACTACTACTACTACTACTACTACTACCTGACTACTACTACTACTACTACTACTACTACTACTACTACTACCTGACTACTACTACTACTACTACTACTACTACTACTACTACTACCTGACTACTACTATTACTACCACTACTACTACTACTACTACTACTACCTGACTACTACTATTACTACCACTACTACTACTACTACTACTACCTGACTACTACTACTACTACCTGACTACTACTACTACTACTACTACTACTATTACTACCACTACTACTACTACTACTACTACTACTACTACTACTACTACTACCTGACTACTACTATTACTACTACTACTACTACTACTACTACTACTACCTGACTACTACTACTACTACTACTACTACTACTACTACTACTACTACTACTACTACTACTACCTGACTACTACTACTACTACTACTACTACTACTACTACTACTACCTGACTACTACTATTACTACCACTACTACTACTACTACTACTACCTGACTACTACTACTACTACTACTACTACTACTACTACTACTACTACTACTACTACCTGACTACTACTACTACTCCTACTACTACTACTACTACCTGACTACTACTACTACTACTACTACTACTACTACTACCTGACTACTACTACTACTACTACTACTACTACTACTACTACCTGACTACTACTATTACTACCACTACTACTACTACTACTACTACTACTACCTGACTACTACTATTACTACCACTACTACTACTACTACTACTACCTGACTACTACTACTACTACTACTACTACTACTACTACTACTACCTGACTACTACTATTACTACCACTACTACTACTACTACTACTACTACCTGACTACTACTACTACTACTACTACTACTACTACTACTACTACTACTACTACTACCTGACTACTACTACTACTACTACTACTACTACTACTACTACTACTACTACTACTACTACTACCTGACTACTACTACTACTACTACTACTACTACTACTACTACCTGACTACTACTACTACTACTACTACTACTACTACCTGACTACTACTACTACTACTATTACTACCACTACTACTACTACTACTACTACTACCTGACTACTACTACTACTACTACTACTACTACTACTACTACTACTACTACTACTACTACTACTACTACTACTATTACTACCACTACTACTACTACTACTACTACTACCTGACTACTACTACTACTACTACTACCTGACTACTACTACTACTACTACTACTACTACTACTACTACTACTACTACTACTACTACTACTACTACTACTACTACTACTACTACTACTACTACTACTACTACTACTACTACTACTACTACTACTACTACTACTACTACTACTACTACTACTACTACTACTACTACTACTACTACTACTACTACTACTACTACTACTACCTGACTACTACTACTACTACTACTACTACTACTACTACTACTACTACTACTACCTGACTACTACTACTACTACTACTACTACTACTACTACTACTACTACTACTACTACTACTACTACTACC
>CAXHSG010000317.1:22500-25000 GCA_964019155.1 Osedax fenrisi | reverse complement strand
TTTTACGATATACTCAAATAATGCTCAAAATTAAACAAACTAACTTTTTTTTGTAATTTAACATACTTGTGTATTTTTCTAAAAAAAAAATTTTTTATCTCGATTTACTTATATCAATATTTTAAATTAACAATGAAATATAATACATGTACAGGATACAAAAAAAATATATTTATTCAATTCCCATTAATTTAAAATATTTACAGATAAAATCAAAACCAGACACAAAAAAGACCAGAGAAACGTAATTTCTCTGCGGTCTTGTTCTACGCACATAATATATTCTGTAAATTTATTTATTAAAACGAAATATTGTATTATAAAATTGAATACTTAACGTACATATGTATTCTATAGCTCTATTGAAAAATCGTTTAAAACTAAGTAGAAACCATATATAATACTTGTATAACAATATAGTGTAACGAAATATAAAGTAATACAATAAGAGTACTATGAAAATAAAATTAAAAATTAAAAATATAAATAACCCACTATAATAAGACCAGTAGAAACGTTATTTCTATGCGGTATTATGTTAGGCGTATAAAATTTCTGTTAAGAAAAATTATTTATTATACTGTATCAATAAAACATATACGCTAATATAAAATCGAATATTCGATGCGTATAAGTGTACTATAGCATTTTAGAAAGAGTGTAAAAAACTGAGTAGAATACATATACGATGTGTATATAACTATATAGGATAACGAAATGTAAATTATAATAATAATAGTACTATCGAATATAAAATAGATAAATTCATAAGTAAATAAATAACAAATTCAAAAAACGGGAAAACATATACGCTAATATAAAATCGAATATTCGATGCGTATAAGTGTACTGTAGCATTTTAGAAAGAGCGTAAAAAACTGAGTAGAATACATATACGATGTGTATATAACTATATAGGATAACGAAATGTAAATTATAATAACAATAGTACTATCGAATATAAAATAGATAAATTCATAAGTAAATAAATAACATATTCAAAATACGGGAAAACATATACGCTAATATAAAATCGAATATTCGATGCGTATAAGTGTACTATAGCATTTTAGAAAGAGCGTAAAAAACTGAGTAGAATACATATACGATGTGTATATAACTATATAGGATAACGAAATGTAAATTATAATAACAATAGTACTATCGAATATAAAATAGATAAATTCATAAGTAAATAAATAACATATTCAAAATACGGGAAAACATATACGCTAATATAAAATCGAATATTCGATGCGTATAAGTGTACTATAGCATTTTAGAAAGAGCGTAAAAAACTGAGTAGAATACATATACGATGTGTATATAACTATATAGGATAACGAAATGTAAATTATAATAACAATAGTACTATCGAATATAAAATAGATAAATTCATAAGTAAATAAATAACATATTCAAAATACGGGAAAACATATACGCTAATATAAAATCGAATATTCGATGCGTATAAGTGTACTATAGCATTTTAGAAAGAGCGTAAAAAACTGAGTAGAATACATATACGATGTGTATATAACTATATAGGATAACGAAATGTAAATTATAATAACAATAGTACTATCGAATATAAAATAGATAAATTCATAAGTAAATAAATAACATATTCAAAATACGGGAAAACATATACGCTAATATAAAATCGAATATTCGATGCGTATAAGTGTACTGTAGCATTTTAGAAAGAGTGTAAAAAACTGAGTAGAATACATATACGATGTGTATATAACTATATAGGATAACGAAATGTAAATTATAATAATAATAGTACTATCGAATATAAAATAGATAAATTCATAAGTAAATAAATAACAAATTCAAAAAACGGGAAAACATATACGCTAATATAAAATCGAATATTCGATGCGTATAAGTGTACTGTAGCATTTTAGAAAGAGCGTAAAAAACTGAGTAGAATACATATACGATGTGTATATAACTATATAGGATAACGAAATGTAAATTATAATAACAATAGTACTATCGAATATAAAATAGATAAATTCATAAGTAAATAAATAACATATTCAAAATACGGGAAAACATATACGCTAATATAAAATCGAATATTCGATGCGTATAAGTGTACTATAGCATTTTAGAAAGAGCGTAAAAAACTGAGTAGAATACATATACGATGTGTATATAACTATATAGGATAACGAAATGTAAATTATAAGAATAAGAGAACTATCGAAAAAATATTGTAAACTATATAAATTTCTATAAATAGTATAATATATTCAAATTTAATAACTAGTGGTATAGCGTAGTGGTACAGCTAATGACTCGTAATTAGAAGGTAACGAGTTCAAATCTAGCTGAATATATTTTTTTTAAATTCGTAATTATATATATAATATATTTTATTAATCGCGTCAACTGCGGGGGTAGAAATAAACTACTTAATAGTACAATAACGAAATTATACTCTATCGTTTTCAGAACTAAATATTTTCGAATTCATACTCTACCGTTT
>CAXHSG010000317.1:12500-15000 GCA_964019155.1 Osedax fenrisi | reverse complement strand
CAAAGAGTGTATCTAACTATATCGGAAATATAGTTATAAACCAACGTCAACCTATAACATCGTTGAAAACGAAAAAATAGATCGCGAACCTTGCGAAAATCTCCGCGTTCGTAAATTTAAGCGCAGCCGACACTCGAATACACGAGCCGTACGTACAAGAAATCAAGATGTAATAAAATATCTAGAAATATAAACACGTCGCGTAACGAACGAGCCAATATATACGGTTTGCGGTTAGACAATACAGAATTACCCGAAAATAATTACAGTCAACGTCTAAAAAGAATTGTTTTAATAAATAGAGCTTATCCCGAAGGCTATTTTTTACCAGTGATCTATCCATATAAGAAAAAGACCAGCAATCTTTACTCAATCGCTTGGCGACTGAGTGCGGATTACCCTCAACCAGTAAAATGCTCTACTCGAATTTTTCCATTTTTTACGATATACTCAAATAATGCTCAAAATTAAACAAACTAACTTTTTTTTGTAATTTAACATACTTGTGTATTTTTCTAAAAAAAAAATTTTTTATCTCGATTTACTTATATCAATATTTTAAATTAACAATGAAATATAATACATGTACAGGATACAAAAAAAATATATTTATTCAATTCCCATTAATTTAAAATATTTACAGATAAAATCAAAACCAGACACAAAAAAGACCAGAGAAACGTAATTTCTCTGCGGTCTTGTTCTACGCACATAATATATTCTGTAAATTTATTTATTAAAACGAAATATTGTATTATAAAATTGAATACTTAACGTACATATGTATTCTATAGCTCTATTGAAAAATCGTTTAAAACTAAGTAGAAACCATATATAATACTTGTATAACAATATAGTGTAACGAAATATAAAGTAATACAATAAGAGTACTATGAAAATAAAATTAAAAATTAAAAATATAAATAACCCACTATAATAAGACCAGTAGAAACGTTATTTCTATGCGGTATTATGTTAGGCGTATAAAATTTCTGTTAAGAAAAATTATTTATTATACTGTATCAATAAAACATATACGCTAATATAAAATCGAATATTCGATGCGTATAAGTGTACTATAGCATTTTAGAAAGAGTGTAAAAAACTGAGTAGAATACATATACGATGTGTATATAACTATATAGGATAACGAAATGTAAATTATAATAATAATAGTACTATCGAATATAAAATAGATAAATTCATAAGTAAATAAATAACAAATTCAAAAAACGGGAAAACATATACGCTAATATAAAATCGAATATTCGATGCGTATAAGTGTACTGTAGCATTTTAGAAAGAGCGTAAAAAACTGAGTAGAATACATATACGATGTGTATATAACTATATAGGATAACGAAATGTAAATTATAATAACAATAGTACTATCGAATATAAAATAGATAAATTCATAAGTAAATAAATAACATATTCAAAATACGGGAAAACATATACGCTAATATAAAATCGAATATTCGATGCGTATAAGTGTACTATAGCATTTTAGAAAGAGCGTAAAAAACTGAGTAGAATACATATACGATGTGTATATAACTATATAGGATAACGAAATGTAAATTATAATAACAATAGTACTATCGAATATAAAATAGATAAATTCATAAGTAAATAAATAACATATTCAAAATACGGGAAAACATATACGCTAATATAAAATCGAATATTCGATGCGTATAAGTGTACTATAGCATTTTAGAAAGAGCGTAAAAAACTGAGTAGAATACATATACGATGTGTATATAACTATATAGGATAACGAAATGTAAATTATAATAACAATAGTACTATCGAATATAAAATAGATAAATTCATAAGTAAATAAATAACATATTCAAAATACGGGAAAACATATACGCTAATATAAAATCGAATATTCGATGCGTATAAGTGTACTATAGCATTTTAGAAAGAGCGTAAAAAACTGAGTAGAATACATATACGATGTGTATATAACTATATAGGATAACGAAATGTAAATTATAATAACAATAGTACTATCGAATATAAAATAGATAAATTCATAAGTAAATAAATAACATATTCAAAATACGGGAAAACATATACGCTAATATAAAATCGAATATTCGATGCGTATAAGTGTACTGTAGCATTTTAGAAAGAGTGTAAAAAACTGAGTAGAATACATATACGATGTGTATATAACTATATAGGATAACGAAATGTAAATTATAATAATAATAGTACTATCGAATATAAAATAGATAAATTCATAAGTAAATAAATAACAAATTCAAAAAACGGGAAAACATATACGCTAATATAAAATCGAATATTCGATGCGTATAAGTGTACTGTAGCATTTTAGAAAGAGCGTAAAAAACTGAGTAGAATACATATACGATGTGTATATAACTATATAGGATAACGAAATGTAAATTATAATAACAATAGTACTATCGAATATAAAATAGATAAATTCATAAGTAAATAAATAACATATTCAAAATACGGGAAA
>CAXHSG010000316.1:7500-30949 GCA_964019155.1 Osedax fenrisi | reverse complement strand
AAAAAGCTCATCGCTTTCACTGATTCTCCTTAGACATTGTCTATAAACTGCTTTCATTCATTCATTCATTCATATATATATGTATGAGTATTAGGTATTATATTACTATTTTAGTTATCATATATCTCATGTGTATTTAGCTACCGATGATAAATATGTATTGTTTTTAATACTACGTGTTATATATGTTTATATATATATTTCTATTAATCTTAATAAATAATGTACCATTAAAAGTTACTCAACAAAAATCAACAGCTCGGCAATTTGTAATACAACATAAATCAACATCTCAATCGAAACACCTAAATATCCACACAAGTCTACAAATAGAATGTATTCATTATGCCCAAACTCTACAAATTACACAAACATTGAAATATCATATATTATATAACACGTAGTATATACCCTTGCTTATAGACACCATCATTGTTATACCAGTCACACCGTCGCTTAAGGTTAATTATATATCAATATGATAACGCGTTATAGCATATCTATAGATATTAGTAGTGTGATTAGAACAATAGAAATAAGTTCATTAATATTCGTCACCTAATTACACACATATTAATATCAAACTATATTAATCTATTGCCATTGATAATATACCAACTATTAGTAAACGCAATTAATGACTTGCCTCGGTTTCGTCTACGTATACATTGCAACCAATGTTTTATATTTATTTTACTTCTCCGTTTATTTCTTATTATTTGTATCATGTCGTTTTATCTTACTATAAGATATAATTGTATTATTTGTTTATATATGTTATATAATTATAAGTTTATATATATACGTATATATTTCTTTATATATAACCAGTAATTCAATAAACTTTTGATCTATCTATTTTCGGACATTGGTTGGCTTGACAACCAATTACAATCATCCCATTTATTGACGTTATAAACAAAATATTAAAATAATAATGTTATAAACGAATGTTGGCGAGGAAGAGGCCAAGATAACATGTGGATATTACATTAATCCGTTACGGCAGTAATTTCGATAAATATCGAGACCACCGGCAATCACACGTATACCGAGTAGCTCAATATCACGTTTATTGAGACCTAGGTTTAGTAGGTCTTGTGTGGTTAGCGCCGAAGGAATACCGCGCCAATTCCAGCACGATGCGCTGAATACTATTCTGTTCGCACCCGTTATTTGCTTGGCATAATCGATGATATCTGTAGTATTGTAGTAGTTAGTCTTTTTTGTGTAGTTTATATCAGTATTTATTGTATCTATTGATATTTGTGTATCTATAATATATGCAGTATCATTTTTATAAATTATTAAATCCGGTTTACGTAGGCCATTTCTAGTTTGGATGTGTGGTTCTAGAATAGTTATATAATTATGTTTGTTTAGTATTGACATAAGTAAACTATTTACAAAATTGTGTCTATGTATTCTATTATTGTAATTATAACTACATGTTTGCATTATATGGTTTAAGCAATCGTAGTTATAATTACATCCCCTCATTAAACATTTGGTATTCGTATTAGGGAACATTCGTTTAGATCTAAATTTTGTATATAATAATGCATGTTTTAGTTTGATCGAATCGACGAAGTCTCTACCTAATCTATTTTCGAAAATTGGTTGGCTTGACAACCAATTACAATTATCCCATTTATTGACGTTATAAACAAAATAAGAAAATAATAATGTTATAAACGAATGTTATTTTTATTTGGTGGAGTCCTTTCATCCAATCCAGGAACTTAGATGAAGTTTTCACTTATAACCATATATGGCTCTAATGTCCCTTCGAAGCCGCTATCATGTTAAGGCATCCATGGTTTTAACGAGAGCCGATCATTTATTTATACACAATTATATAAGATCACTTCTAAATAATATTGTAAGACCCATTTTATAAAATTAATTAATGGTCCGGACGAGGGTCTAACCCGTGTCCTACTGCTTATGTGTGTGACGCCTTAGCCACTGAGCCACACAGGCAGTTTATATATATATATATATATATATATATACACATTTCTTTGTGATATACGATGTTTAGATATACTAAAGATGCGAATACACTTGCGATATTCGCCACCTCTTGCACGAATAATAATCGCGGTTTTTATATGTCAAATATTGCGAATATATGAGAATAATCGCAAATGCGTTTTTCGATCGCGAATATTTACGCGAACATTCGTCAATGAGGTCTCATCAGGTTAACGCTAAACATGCGCAAGTTGGCCTACCTATAGACATACTTGTAGGCATACCTGTATACATACCTGTAGACATACCTATAGTCATACCTAAAGGTAACCCACACACAGTGTATGTAGTACCACTCCTAGCAAGGCATGTAAGTATGTAAGTATAGTACCGCACATGTATGATTTACACATAATATAGGTACACTAATGCATACCTAAAGATTTTCCAAAGGAAAATCTTTGGCATACCTATACGTATATATATATATATATATATATATATATATATATATATATCTAGTATATTCTATACTGTATTCATATGGAACATTAAATTAAACATCAATTGAATTCTTAAATCTTATTTTGTTAATAATTGTATGTAATAAAAAATATACGATATGAATACCTATATATATATATATATAGGTACGCACATTAGCTAATCGTATAAGTAGTAGCTATGATCACGTGACCTGGCTAACGGTAAACATCACGTGACCAGCACGCTAAACAATAGGTTCTAATCAAGCGCGGCGACGGTAGGTGGCGACGGGTAAATATTGACCCATCACGTGAGCGCGTGACGATTAGGCGGTATTGTTACCGTGGTCCACTTAACGTATTGTTATCATTAGATGGTAGTGGTAGTGGTAGTGGTGGTGGTAGTGGCGGTGGTGGTGGTAGGGGTAGTGGTAGTGGTGGTGGTAGGGGTAGTGGTGGTGGTAGGGGTAGTGGTAGTGGTGGTGGTAGCGGTAGTGGTAGTGGTGGTGGTAGGGGTAGTGGCAGTGGTAATGGTAGTGGTGGTAGTAGTGGCGGTGGTGGTAGTGATGGTGGTAGTAGTGTAGGGATACCCCTTTGTCATCGTGAAGGTCATTGTGGGCAATTATATTAATTAGGGTTAATTAGTGACTCCTAATATTTAGTCCCTCTTCCTCTTCATTCTCCTCCACTGCTATCCCCCTATAGGTATACCATCGTCAACATCCGAATAGTCGCACTCCGATATCTACTCCCCCATCCCCCTTTGCCACATAATCATCCCACTTCCCTCATAAGATAAATGTATATATAATTGCACGCAATAACGGAATTCTACCCTCACCCCTACCACATTGATGACGCCATATTCTACTTGGTATTATACCCATTAGTCATATATATATATTTATTTAAATCTCATATATATATATATATATATATATATATAAAGAGAAAAACAAGAACTGTTTGGAGTCGAACACGGGACCTCTGGCTTACTAACTTTTGGTTTTCCCACTGAGCCATAGACCCCAGACGCAAATATATATATATATATATCTACCAGTATGTGGATACTATTACACAATATCAATTGTATTACGATATTATTCTCTAACTTTAAAGTGATTGGACATGTTCCTTTTTGATTAGTGAGGGTTAATACATTAGGGGTGGTTATACATCCATATATGGGTGTGTAATACTCATGGTGTATGTATATACATGCAGAGCTATATAACACAGTTGTACAAGATATATATCTACTGACGTGAGCAATTTGTTAGTTGTGATATACCTTTGTCAGATATTTACAAAGTATTGTTTAGAAAACTCGGTGCTTTCGTTGTAATTGTGATTAGTCATGTGATGGTTAATTAGTCACGTGTTATATTTAGTCATTCTTCCTCCTCCTCCTCTTCATCTTCCTCATCCCCATCCTCCTCCTCATCCTGCACCTATTCTTCATCGTCATAATCACCATCTTTATAGTCGTATTCCTTCTTCATCGTCATCATAATCGAGATCGTATCATATTCCCCTCATTATCATCTTAATCAGCAAAGTCGCCTACCTTATTCATCCGCTTCTCTAATTAGATGCAATCACGGTCTGCCCCTAATATCATTGATGACGTCATAGCGTACTTTGGTCCACTAGCTAGTGTCGGTCACGGCACATAAGCCATATTGATCTACGCCGCACAGCATGTGACCCGCGTTAAACAATAGATCTGTTGTTACGCTGGTCGATATTTAACTTTACCAGCGACGGGCGGGAAATATCAAAGTGTGTGTGTGTGTGTGTATGAATGGTGTGATTGCTTTTTGTGGGAAATAACAAAATGCACGGGGTGCAAACGTTTATGTATTAGCGGCCTAACATGACTGCATATTCATATAAATCAGATACTTAGATACACGGATACTAATATAGATAGGGGGAGAGTGAGAGAGGGGAGAGATAGGGAGAGTAATAAAGAGAGGGGTATTTAGAGAGATAGATATATGTAAAGAATATATAATCTACTTATAATTAGTTAATGATATATTTTATTTTATTTGTATTAATTAATTCAAGATAATATTCCGAATACTTAAGCAGTGTTATTGTTATGAATACAGTATATCATTATCATCATCATCATCATCATCATCATCATCATCACCATGGTCATCATGATGGTCAATATACGGCGATGTGGTAATGGCTGAAGTTGTACAATGTATACAGTATACTATACATATGTTCTAATTATAATTGCTATTATATACGAAAACGTATATATATATATATATATATATATATATATATATCATATGACTATTCATGTATACCTTAAAATATACAATACATGTGATCTATAGTCTTGATATAAATTTGAATATTTTTTTCGAATAAAACTAATTAAGATAATATCGTGAACATCATCAATTCAATCACATCGCCGCGTAGTAGTCTATTTATAGATCGCGAACACCTTCACTCTAGTAAGAGGTATCAATTGAAATGAAATGAATTTATTTCCGGATTCAATTCATGAGAGTTGTTCGCGAGTCTATAAATAGACTACTACGCTTCAGATATCACGGCCGCTGAGATCGCATTGATGAACTTCTCAACAATATTAATTAGTTTTATGAAAGGTTGAACAATTCGTCTCGTTTACAATAGTTTTATTAACATAGTTTTATTAATGCTGCCCTCTAAAGTGGGTATTCGTCGTAGGTCATATTTAGTCACGTTTATAAATAGCAATACTTTGAATAACCGTATACGGTATATATATATATATATATATATATATATATATATATATATATATACAGTAGAAGATCGGTAACTCAACATGCCGATAACTCAACATTGCCGATAACTCAACATCCAAAAAATATTTGGTTGGATTCGTATCTTTTACATGTTAACAAAAACCCTATTACACAACAAATATAACTCAACATACATATAACTCAACATCGTTTTTATAATCCTATAGGCTATAGCCTATACATTACATGTACATATACATTCGATAACTCAATATTTATGAAAAATCAAAATATCACAAACATATGTTGTTGTATTCGTATCTTTTACATGTAAAACTACATATATCTATATATATCTATTATATCTATTATACATATATCTATCCATATACATTTCTCAAAAAATATAATTCAATATACATTATTCAACATGGTTTTATTTAATAATATATGGATATAAATATATAAACGTAAAAATACAATTACAATTATTATATTATCATACGAGTACTATTTTGAATGCATTTATGTGAACAAAACATTAATTAAGTCTATATATATACTTATTAACTATCCCTCACAATGGGCAATGACTCATGAATGCATCCTTGCAAGGCATAATCAAGGATTAGGCCTATTTTGAATTATCCAATGGGGAATGATTATTTTTAACAATAAGTTTATTAATATACATTCTTGTATATTCGAAATCATTAAAGATTATGAATATAATTAAGTAACATGTCAGTCAAGAGAAAATCTACGTCTATCTCCATAAATGATAAGTTAGAATCTATCATTAATATTGATAAAGGCGAATCAAGAAAGTCAGTTGCCAAACGATTAGATGTTTCGGTAAATCTTATTTTGTATAATCAATTTTAATTAATTTTAATTATAATCTACAGATTCTAAAAGAATTACAGAATACTCGAAATTATCTAATTAAGAATAATTTAACTGACGATAATTGTTTATTAAACATTACTCATATTATAAATACGTTTAACAATCATGTTGATAAAAATGTAATACAATAAAAAATGAATATAGTACTATTCCCAAGAAATCCTTGCTATTCCTATGACTTTTTATTTATTATAATTATTATTTTAGAACAATATACAATCTATAAACTTAATAATAATCATAAACCATCATTATGAGTAATATACTATTAGTAGCGTAACAAATATACCATTATAAATAAAAATAAATGTATACATCAGATAACTCAACATACTCGCTAACTCAACATGAAAACTCCGTCCCGTCAATGTTGAGTTATCGAGCTTTGACTGTATATATATATATATATATATATATATATATATATATGCTTAATGTCGAGGACGATATTGTTGATCTTCTACTCGAGCATCATTATTTTACAACTCCCTACATATATCTATATCTAGTATGCTGGTTCGTATATCTTGCTTCTCTAGGAGACCAGTATCTTTTCTTAACATATCCACTTAGTTAAACGTCCGCGACCTCTATTAGCTTTGCCTTGTGTAGGTTAACATAACATGAACGGGTGTGCTGATAGTTCAGGATGCCGTTTACAGTGTATACAGTATATATATATATATATATATATATATATATATATACATATATATATATATATATATATATACATGATATATATGAGTATACGTTACGTAACACTATCTGCTCACACGTGACGTAATAGGCGCACGCTACGTTACCGTAGTGGGTGTACAAAAGCTAACTATAGTTCTAAACGTAGTATACTACATAATTAACGATACGGTAAGGCCAGTAGTACAGTGGAGTACACCTCCGCCTGATGTAACAATGTATTATACATTTATTGTGAGCAATTTGAATGGAATATTTATAAAGATTAATAGAAAAAAGGTATAAGCTGATATTAGAATATCACGAGATATGTTTTTATATATTGTATATATGTATTGCGTTACAATATGCGATAGTAGGTGATTGACATATACGATGTTATCGATATCATATGAATATTACTATCATCTATATATAAACTAGTATACTTTTAATTTCCCTACACGTAATTGTTAATTTCGATATATTTTCATAATTTTCTATACTCTTCAGGTTTAAATAATGATGTTAAATTTTACTAATTTTAAATAATGTAACTATATTAATTTATAACTTATTAATTTATATTAAACTTATTTAATAACGCAAATATTGTTTACACAATTAAAATGAACTGCCGAGTATATATATATTTATAGAATATAATTACAATAGTAAACAAAATAAGTATTAAGAACTATTTGTATTAATTGTTGACGATATGATCAAGTCAACAATACTATTAGTATGGTTAAAGTTACGGTTTCACTTATCCAACAGTCACTGTCCGATTGCTAACTGTAAACATTGCTCGTCCCCCTAGGGATCGCCCTCTCTCTCTATCTCTGTAATAACATGTCACGTGATAATGTATAATACGAGTCACGTGATATTTTATATAGATATATCTATATATATATATATATCTAGATATATCTATATACCTATAGGTATAGAGAGTTATAAAGAGGTATATCGGGTATAGCGTGGCATATTTGGAGTATTATATAGGTTAAATGACCTATATAAATTATAAAGGTTAAGGGTCCGTTCTCGATGAGCCTTTAAAATAAGGATGTCCGTACACGTGTAAAATGACCTATACGGTCAACACTAAAACCAGTTCCATTGAACCTTGTCCGGGTGTTTAGAAACTGGCATAGCTATTAGATTGGTTTTGTAAATTATGTTGACATTTATTGTACGTTCTTTTATATACGATATATTTCTAAACCTATATTAAACACTTATTTATTTTAATTAACCACTTATATTTAAACATTTAAATGTAAGAATATGTACATTTTACTATTACATTATCGAACTAATTTTAACAACAAAATCAATGTATTTTTCAATCAACGCAGTTCCTTTGTTAATTTATTATATAAAATCACAACAATAAAATAATAATTATATTTATTGAATTGTTAAATTATTTAACTATTGAACTTAACCATTCATTATCTTATTAATCCTATAGAATATATAGAAATAGAAAGTAAAAATATTTATATACACAATATTACAATAAATACATTATGTTATATGGATAGAATGCAAAATAATATATATATATATATATATATATATATATATATATATATATATATATATATATACAGTCAAAGCTCGATAAATCAACATTGACGGGACGGAGTTTTCATGTTGAGTTAGCGAGTATGTTGAGTTATCGGATGTATACATTTATTGTTATTTATAATGGTATATTTGTTACGCTACTAATAGTATATTACTCCTAATGATGGTTTGTGATTATTATTAAGTTTATAGATTGTATATTGTTATAAAATAATAATTATAATAAATAAAAAGTCGTAGGAATAGCAAGGATTTCTTGGGAATAGTACTATATTCATTTTTTATTAAAGTAATTATTCATTTTTGATTGTATTACATTTTTATCAACATGATTGTTAAACGTATTTATAATAGGAGTAATGTGTAATAAACAATTATCGTCAGTTAAATTATTCTTAATTAAATTTAAAAGGACTTCGTGTGAGGATAATTTGGCCCGTTTTCTTTTATCGTTGAATTCTAAAGATGCCTTATACATGGCATCTTTATTCTTAAGGGCACCAGCTACTTATAAACAGTATACATGTAAAAGATAGGGAAAATAGCATGTTTTAAAAATGTATAAACTCTTATAATATTAAAGTTTTTGTAATAATTTTTTAACAATCTTATTATAAACATATAGCTTTATCATATGGTTGAATATATTTTAATAATTATTAACATAAATAATATAAAAATGATTAATTATAAAAAAAAATAATTAATTAAGATATTTATCACAAATTATCACTAAATTTACAATTTATATAAATTTACATATATTATATATATAGAATAATTAATCATACTGTTCATTTATATATTATATATAATATTGTGAAAATTTGAAGAAAAAATATTCAATATTGAATAAGAAGAGACATTAATTGGAGATATACAAAATGCAAAATAATTATTCTGAGTAAATCAAGTTTCAAATATAATATATGAATATAAACAATATGATTATATAGGTACAAATAATATAATATAAACAAAATGAATAATGTAATGAACATAATTTAAACACCATTTTAAAGATATATTTGAAATATTATAATTTTACATTAAAACAAAATTTGAAATTCAATTTTTTTCCGAAAAAATCAATGGTATCTCGTCCCCTTAAACGATCCAGCTATGGTAGATACAGAAACATTTAATCGTTTGGCAACTGACTTTCTTGATTCGCCTTTATCAATATTAATGATAGATTCTAACTTAGCATTTATGGAGATAAACATAGATTTTCTCTTGTATGACATGTTACTTAATTAGATTCATAATCTTTAATGATTTCGAATATACAAGAATGTATATTAATAAACTTATTGTTAAAAATAATCATTCCCCATTGGATAATTAAAAATAGGCCTAATGCTTGATTATGCCTTGCAAGGATGCACTCATGAGTCATTTTCCATTGTGAGGGATAGTTAATAAGTCTATATATAGACGAAGTCTATAGACTTAATTAATGTGTTGTTCACATAAATGCATTCAAAATAGTACTCGTATGATAATATAATAATTGTAATTGTATTTTTATATCCATATATTATTAAATAAAACCATGTTGAATAATGTATGTTGAATTATATTTGTTGAGCAATGTAGTTTTAATGTAAAATTACATGTAAAAGATACGAATCCAACTACATATGTTTGTGATATTTTGATTTTTCATAAATGTTGAGTTATCGGATGTATATGTACATGTAATGTATAGGCTAGGATTATAAAAACGATGTTGAGTTATATGTATGTTGAGTTATATTTGTTGAGTAATAGGGTTGTTATTAACATGTAAAAGATACGAATCCAACCAAATATTTTTGGTTGAGTTATCGGAAATGTTGAGTTATCGGCATGTTGAGTTACAGAGCTTCTACTGTATATATATATATATATATATGTGTGTGTGTGTGTGCGTATGTGTATGTGTGTGAGAGTGTGCATATTATAATACAATATAATAGATACATATATAATATTAATTGTACATTAATGCATTCTAAATAATACAATATAAATATAGATATATATACCGATAATAAAGTCACTGCTGCTAGAATAATGTGTCAAATAATGATCCAAAAAGAATATATTTGAAGAAGAATTGAGTAATTATAAAAGTTTGTATATAAAAGTTTTTAAAGTTTGCTGTATTAAAAGAAAAATAATTTTACAAATAAATAAGATATTATAAGAAGCAATATATTAATACACCTTACACTTACTAGGCTTCTAAAAAGTGTGTCTAATAAATATTATATAATAATATATATTATTGTGTAATATTGTATACCTGATCATGGTTTCAATGCATAATTAAGATACTCATACTTACAAGTGGGTGACATATTATACATCATATTAAAATGAATGTTTTTTTTTAATATTGTAAAGTAAAATAATTGGTTATAAGTTATAAATTATAACATACTCAAAAGTTTCCCCTTTAAAAAAGAGTTATATTAATTTGTAGTAGCCAGCTATAACATGTATACATGTTGCAACAATAACAGGCCTGTTATTTGAATTGCTATATATATGTATGTTTATTCTTATCCATTATTACATATATACATATATATATATATATATATATCCTATAGGACTATATAGGCCACACTATAGTCTATATATATACTATACATTTAAATAAATATCTAAACAATTTTCAATTACTATACGACTACATTCTTATTACAATTATTTCATATTTGATTTATGAATATGTTTGCGCCCGCTCGCATGTTTGTGTGTGTGTGGCACACTGTGCGCTCGCATGTGTGTGTGTGTGTGTGAGTGCGCGCGAGTGAGTGTGCTAATGTAGCGTGCGATGTTGATTACAGCGCCGTGCAGGCAGGCAGGTCACGTGTACCGTGCAGGCAGACCACGTGAGTAAACAATAACACCACGTGGTCTTGACGGATTACTTGTTCTTCAACTGCGCAGTACACACTCACTGGCACACGTGTGTGTGTAAGTATACACGTGTGTGTATGATGTATGTACTACTACAATCTACTATTTACACACTGGGAATATACCATTCTCTCACGTGTACCGACTCAAGTATACATTTACACACGACATCTTATACTATTGTACGTGTGTACATTCACACATAAACAATTATGCAAGAATTCACGGATTTAAACACACAAATACACACACGCACATACACACACAGTGTATTACACACACCATCGATATAAAGAAATATATAAAGAGATTTCTTTATATCGATTATTTCTTTATATCACACACACGCACATACCCAAACACATATACACACATACACACACACACACACACACACACACACACACACACACACACACACACACACATACTTTAACATTAACTCTATATGTATATGTTTTAATGTATGTGTATATCTTATAGCGTTATTGTATATACGTGTATATACGATCTATACAGTACTACAATGTACTATATATACTATATTATGTTCACAAACACATGAATACGTTAATATACACACAAAAATACACGAATGACCTTGAAGTAATAATGCTCCTTACTTATGTAGTACGAATAAGTTAATTCGCGTGTAAACACCGTATGATCAAAGATTTTGCGAAGCTTAGAAAACTTAGAAACAGCTTAGCTATAATCATAGCTTTGTATATTAGGCGAACTATGAATCTGTGGCTATGATATACACACTAGCCCTCGGCATACATACACACATACACATGTATATAATCAGGTGTATAATGTATACCTCACACGATGTATAGCGTAATAATACATATCATAATTAAAAATGATATATCATTAACTATAGTATACTATAGTATAATATTATACACACAACTCTAAAGTATAGTCTATAATACATTACATCCAGCCGCATAAATACTAGAATATTCTACACCCAAATGTACACACACACCATAGTATGTTACCCATACGCATGTATACATCGTACACATGCGCACAAACTGTACAACACAACACTGCCTATCTCAGCGCGGCGGTGATTAAGGGCTGCTCACAATACCGTGACTGCGCATGTGCGAGAGAGAGTGTGTGTGTAATCTCGCCAGGGTCTTATCGAGGTAGTTAGACCGAGTAACTATTTCTCCCAGGTGCCTCGTAAAAATGTCGGATCCGTACTCGACGCCCATTGGTCGAGTGCCACCGCCCGGTATCGCCACCTTACGGGTGATTATCTCGTGTTATTATCTTTAAGTGTTGACGTCTGCGTTCATCTAATTCAATTCTATAGACATTAAGCTCGCCTGTACGATAAACTCGCGACATTATATATGCTTTTAATTATATATAATTCGCATTATATATATACTACTTACAATTATATACCATTATGATTATCTATAATTCTATACTTTTAATAATAGCTATCGTAAATAATTCAAATTATTGCAATTATGTATAATTATTATTTCACTAGTGATTATTCATATTTTCCATACCACTGGAATATAACAGGTAATTTTCAAGAATATTGGCGGAATATTGACGAATATATTTATATTATCACGAACAATTTATGGATTAATCTAGAATGAATACTAACTAATCAGTACTATACTAATTATTACGTAATCATGGTCTTCACAGTTATGAGATACAACATAGTTATATAGTAAACGTACAGTTATAATTACGTGTGATACCTACAGGTGTGATAGTTATCAATAGGTATGCATTATCATGTCGATCCCTGAATTCATCTATCTCGCATACCTATACAATAATAAGTATTCCTATAGGCTTATAGGCATACTTAATATAGTAATATATGTAGGTATTCGATCTATGCTATGCATACATGCATAACATATTTAAATGCATATATGAAGTTTACACCTATAGGTATATGAAAGCATATATACGAAAGTACGGGTTTACTTCCTGATAGTATATGTGGTTAGGGGCGTTACGGGGTAATTAACAGTGGGGTGGGGGTATCTCAGACTCGGCAATTATTACCATATACTTTGCTAAGAAGATACGTCTATAGATTTACATATAGAATTTTATATATCTATAGAATTATATATAATATCACTTGTAGATGGATTAATATCACTTGTAGAGGGTTGCACATGATTAACTTGTATTGGGTTGCACAATACAAATCAATGTTGAATATAATGATACTACAAAGACTATAAATAGCAGAAATATAATATTAATAAAGAATAACATAATTTGTAGATCTTAAAAGTGGAGGTGGAAATTAGATATTTTATATACCCCCCTTTTAAAAGTGGGGGATAATGTCCAGCCCAAGAAATGTCCGTCACCCCCCCCCCCCCCATTTTATGACGACTCTATATGTGATCGATGGGCATATTGAGGGTGAAAATGAGATGGATGATGAAGGAGAGATGTAGGGTAGTAGAGGTTATGTTGAACTGAGATAGGAGTAAGAAGGACGATACTTGGAAGGAGGGGTTACGAGAAGAGGGATGAACGGACAGATTGAGATATATGCATAGATGAATGGGTGTTTATATGGGATATAAGGTAAGGAAGGAAGTGATATGTGTGGTTGAGGAAAGAAAAATATGGATGACAATATAGTATCATTATGATACTATCATATAGTATCATATAGTATCTACTATAGTATCTAATATAGTATCTACTACATATGGCTTATATATCATAAGAGATAAGAAGGAGATACTATATAGTAAATATATATATATATATATATATATATATATATATATATATATATATATATACCGTATCATCAGTAATACTATAGTAGTAAGCAACATTATCTACTAACATATTGTAAGCTGCACCTATAGAAGTGGGTAACTACGACCGAGAGTATAGGAATGGATGAGTCATTATAGTCAGCTTACCGATGGTTTTTGAATCAGTTTAGTAGATATTTAAAATATGTTTTGTTGTGGACGCCGAACCATGGAACAACAACCGAGAAAACCTATGTAAAACAGCTATGTGATGATACGGGACTGACGAATGAAGAACTAAAGAAAGCAATGAAAGAAAAGACGACGTGGAAGAAAAGTGTTGAAAGTACTCGGGAAACAATCCCGATCCTGTTGTATAAATGGCATAACTAAAAGTTCGCAAACCCTTTGAGTATATAGATATCTATTAAAATAATTCATTCATGAAATTTCATGAATTTAAACCAGATATATTAATTATGTACCGTAAGAATATACACATATAATATACTATAGTAACTATAGTATACAGGAATGAGATAAAGTATAATAAGAGGTATATATATATTGTATAATACTGATGAATTTATTCTGTTTATGTTATTTATATCATTATAATAATAATAATATAACAATAAAATACCTATAGCTAACGGAAAGTACTATGTACACACTAAAGAATACGTATTATTGGTTATATAATATATTATATAATAGATGAGCTGAATTAATGTTTACATCGACTAACTTTTTCCTGGGTTGATTATCCCGAGGTTTACTGTTCATTATACCCATGGGTACCTGCAGGTGTATCACTTAATTTACCCATCGTAAACGAGCGTAATGTTTTTACTTTATGTTATAACAGCATTATAAATATAAATATGATGTAAATATGATATATATATATATATAATTATAATGTAAATGAATTAATTTACAATAATATTTTCGTATACGTATCATCGATGTAAATAAAAGTATTTTATTGACATCGACGATAAGCTAATATTTACGTATACTTATTTCTACAGATATAGCTGTATACAACTTCCTCGATGAATGATGTACTAAACATACTTGTTATTGTTGTTAAACTAAATATATCTAGTATATATATATATATATATATATGTTGTACGTATGTTTACATAAATAATACGGTCTATTTATAGAAACAGGCGATTTTTTAGATGAGTCATCTACAGCGATACGTAATATCTAAATATAGATTACAAGTGTAGGCAAGAGTAGGCAAGTGCATGCTGATATATCACGCGATATTGTAGTACTTTAATAGCACTACTACTACTACTACTACTACTACTACTACTACTACTACTACTATAGTAGTATACTACTATGGTTGTTGTTATTGTTATTTTTTAAGTATATATGTCAGTAACAACTTACGACACGGATATGACTCATCACCTTGGCATTTCTCCATCTATTATATAATCTACACGTATATATATATATATATATATATATATATATATATATATATATATATATATATGTATTGTATAATACTGATAAATTTCTTCTATTTATGTTATTTATATCATTATAATAATAATAATATAACAATAAAATACATATAGCTAATGGAAAGTACTATGTAAAAAATAAATAATACGTATTATTGGTTATATGTTATATAATATATGAGCTGAATTGATTAATCATAATTACTTAACATCGAATTTTAATGTTTAATTTTCTATTTTTTTTAAATTATTTATATCAATATATTTAACTTGATTACGGTCAAATTAACTTAATGAATTCATATAATAGTAATGATATTTGTGTATTAGAATTTATTGTTATTATTTTCTAGTTTAATTTCTTATTTTTCTTTATTGGTATGCTTGTTCCTTCTGAAAGCCTTCACAATAATAGTGCATATTTATATTTGTGTTGTTGTATTTATATTGTGACCTTTTTAGCAATACGTGTATTAAAAAATGAATATATAACAAATGTAGTATTATTATTTATTCATACATAATGGTTTTATAATAAAGTAACATCACTAATCTCACAACTAATGGGGCTCGTATTGAGAAGTACCCCGATATAATCAACAATATACCTCGTGGGCTAATCAACAAACTTAGATATATCTATGTATAGCTATAACCTAGTTATAGCTCTAATATAGCTGTATCGTGTCTTACTCTTACCGGGTCTATCTCGCTCTGTAATTCTGGACGCTTTTCCTCCAGTTTACCCTATCGCTTATGACCGCGTGTTCAGCTCACCGGAAGTACGTCCGGTGTCGTCAGTTCCGGTTGCGATCTGTGTACACACGTGACACACTATAGTTCACTATCGTATACGTCTTTGATGGTCGTACAGGTTTCGTTTTCCGTGCAGTAGTAATAGTACACTGTTAAAAATAATAGCATTCAAAACCCGTTACCTTATGAAATATCAAGAAGTAAACGGTTTCGTTTACCAAACCCTTTAATCGTATTTCATACGAAACTAAAGGGTTTGTAGAGAGACCCCTTAATACCTTAAATTTGCATATATATAAAGTGTTTCTATTTATGAGTTAATGTAATAGCGAGCTTTAGCTCGCTTATAAGTTCCTGCCTGCTTAGCCGACGATGTCCTGATGTACGTATTACCCGCTCTTGTAACATTGTAGATATGTTCTTACTTCCATAGCATCGTTGTGCGTAACGTACGATGTATATTATGACCACTATTGCGCTACTATAATACTATATTACTATACCACTATTGCGCTGTAATATATTACATCCGATGTAATCTTGCACTCGCACTAGATCTCTGCATACACTGCGGTACATTACATGTAGTACGCGTATCACATATAATATCACTTGCACTCGTACTAGATCTCTATATAATAATAATAATAATAATAACAATAATATTTATTAGAAGAATTTTAATAACAATTTTTGTGTCTGTTAATTATAATAATATTTATATGTTTTCTTCTAAAGGACTTTAACATAATATGCCTATTTTCTGTTGTTGATACACTATAATAGTAATAGCACTTGCACTCGCGCTAGATCTCTATACACTATAATAGTAATCGCACTTGCACTTTATATAACATTTAATTATATTAGCACGATGTCAGCCGCGAGCCATCTCAACCAGTACACTATACACTGTACACTGTACACTGTACATATATCACTGACGCCCGTACTAAATATATACCGGAACTACATTTCCACCGCACTAGACAACTCTTACTCGATGGTATCTCATGTACACACACGTGTGTACGCATACGTCTACTTATTCGTGGATATATCACTTCCTGTCGACTATCTAAAACTGACATCACATCTGACAACATATTTAATCTATACAAATAGTGGTAACTATTCGCAAATAGTGGCGAATATTAGAAAGTTTGGCTTAACTTAACGTTAACATATTTCTACAGTCTTTATAGCATCATGTTAAGGTGTTTTTAGTTCCTATCCGTGTTTAATTCAGTGTTTTGATCAACGAGGTATATAGCCTTCAGTCACTGAAGTACAGCGGAGGTGTTGTTGTTTTTGTAATGATTGATTGTTATAACAAACAATCCAGGCATATCTATACACACCCACCCGCGTGTGTGTGTGTGTATGTCGTACCCAGAATGCAATACGATATAATCACCCCATAGAGTGTGTATACGAAGTTATCTATAGATATTATTGTCAATATAGTATATTTTTCTATAGATAAACACGAATAATACTATAGTAATATGCATACTTATCTACTAATTGTATACATATGTTAACGTTTACATATCCGGTGAGATAAAGGTAAATTGAGGTATACCTCTCCTTTATCTGATATACCCATACCGCTCTATAGAGAAAAGTGTGTCAGCCAATAACTAATTCAAACAAAACAGCCGTAACTTTTAACACTTCATCAACGATCAGAAATCAATAAATTTTATTCTAGAAATTAATATAGACATACCGCACGAACCATTTTCCCTTAATAAGAAATCCAGTGCCTAAATAGATGTATGAGAAGTAGGGGCGCTGGAACGATTTTGTATGTAGAGGCGACCGACCAATCAAAATAAATGTTGTGGTAAACGTGGGGGGGGGGACCAATACATAGGAGGTCCCCCTAGATTTTAAAGTGGGGATGACATATCCCCCCGTCCCCTGCCCCTGTTGCAGCGCCCCTAATAAGAAGGTGAACTCGATGATTACACAACTAACTAACATAGAGGTACGCTGAGCTATTCTGTATATTATCATCAACCCTTAAGATATTAACACATACACCCCCCCCCCGCACACACACACACATATATATATACACACATATATACATCCATACATCCATACATACATAATACAAGAACATACGCTGATATGAAATGTCACTAATGGAAATTAATGGTTTCAAGTATAAATAAATATTGAAATACTGAGGTGAATATAATATATCTATTAATAGATTTAAGAGTTATCTATGCTATCTATGATATTAGTTCATATATATATATATATATATATATATATACAATGTTATATAGAAAATATAGAACACATAACTTATATATACCTATTTATATAAACGTATTATTAGTAGTAATAGTAGTAGTAGTAGTAGTAGTAGTAGTAGTAGTAGTAGTAGTAGTAGTAGTAGTAGTAGTAGTAGTAGTAGTAGTAGTAGTAGTAGTAGTAGTAGTAGTAGTAGTAGTAGTAGTAGTAGTAGTAGTAGTAGTAGTAGTAGTAGTAGTAGTAGTAGTAGTAGTAGTAGTAGTAGTAGTAGTAGTAGTAGTAGTAGTAGTAGTAGTAGTAGTAGTAGTAGTAGTAGTAGTAGTAGTAGTAGTAATATCTATTTATAAATATGTATTTACTATATTCTTGAAATGTTTTCTATCTTAAAAGTATAATATAAGTTGTATAATGACATATTGCGATGATATAATAACATATACATTGTATACAAATTATCAGTGCATTGATGATGTGTACATTTAACATGTTACACTGTACAATGTACAGTGTACACTGTATACTGTACATGTTATGTGATCGACATTTACGTTTACTAATGAAATAAAGTTAGTTAATAAATTAGTTTACATGTAAAATGGTGATTGTTATGAATTTAAAATATGACTCGACATAGTTTTAAATGTGATGTAACCATAATGATGTAACCACACTGAAGAAACCATTGTTATATAACTATTTTCCATGTATATACGTTAGTCAATCAGTACTCTATATATATAAAATATGTATTACTATTATATAATGAGTATTAGTTTGGCTGATTAGTTGAATATATTTCTGCGCCATTTTTATAAAGAAACAATAAGAGCTTATAATGCTTATAAACAATATATTGTTTACCAGCACCGCTATGTATATAATACATAATATCACCTGGAGATTGTTCTTACGGAAGTCTATATTTTTCAAATTGTGATATAGTTTTCTTATAAATGTGTACACGATGATGTTCCAAACTTGGGTATTTCAATATATTATATATTTCAACCGCCTTGTTAAAATTAGAACTTAATATATTGGTCAATTAATATATTGGAAGATTACTCATTACACCTGATATGCATGCTTTATTGTGTTCAATTTATATACCGTGTAATCATTATATATTATGGTATTACAATATATATATATATATATATATATATATATATATATATATATATATACGTATTATATAGGACTAGGGGCGCTGCAAAAGGGGATCAAGGAGGATTTGTCCCCCCACTTTAAAACCTAGGGGGACCTCCTATGTATTGGTCCCCCCACTTTTACCACAGAATTTATTTTGATTGGTTGGTCCTCCCTACATACAAAATTGTTTCAGCGCCCCATATATATGTCATACAGGACACGACCATGGATTTTTCAAAGGATTTACTTGTATACGCTTATATATTGTATTTTTGATATTTTCTAGGTTTACGTGCATCAATTAGGAGAGTCCGAGATATACCTCTACACATACAATTATCACTAGGATTTGACCCCTGAACACCCCATTCGGGTGGTGACCTTACAGTAGCGATGTATGCGTGCAAGCTATCAATACAGCTATCAATACAGCTATCAATACAGTTATCAATACAGTTATCAATACAGCTATCAATACAGTTATCAATGCAGCTATCAATACAGCTATCAATACAGTTATCAATACAGCTATCAATACAGCTATCAATACAGTTATCAATACAGTTATCAATACAGTTATCAATACAGTTATCAATACAGCTATCAATACAGTTATCAATACAGTTATCAATACAGTTATCAATACAGCTATCAATACAGCTATCAATACAGCTATCAATACAGCTATCAATACAGCTATCAATACAGTTATCAATACAGTTATCAATACAGCTATCAATACAGCTATCAATACAGCTATCAATACAGCTATCAATACAGTTATCAATACAGCTATAAATACAGCTATCAATACAGCTATCAATACAGCTATCAATACAGCTATCAATACAGCTATCAATACAGCTATCAATACAGCTATCAATACAGCTATCAATACAGCTATCAATACAGCTATCAATACAGCTATCAATACAGCTATCAATACAGCTATCAATACAGCTATCAATACAGCTATCAATACAGCTATCAATACAAATAAATAAGACATAATTATCTCGACGTCTAATTATAGAGAAAGAACCGTTATCTTTGATGCGCGTAATTGGTCAGCACGATGGTGTTGTAAGTGACCGCTATATTGACCACTACACTGACCACTATATTGGCCACTATATTGACCACTGTATTGACCACTACATTGACCACTACACTGACCACTATATTGACCACTATATTGACCACTACATTGACCACTACACTGACCACTACACTGACCACTCGACCATACGATACACCGTTAACAATGGCTATAATGCCGATACAACAATGCTAACTTCATTATCGCGCTAGTGGCGCTAGTTAGGAGATAATAATGATGTATACACACCACGTGGCCGAGGTACACATCAATGTTAGAGGGGGGCGCATATAACGGTAGTTATACCTGAATAGGTACACTTTTTAAGTGTAGGTAATTTATATATAAATATATATATGTACTAATTGTTCATACTGAACTTAGGTATAATAAAGATGTTAGTGTGATAAATAGGTCTATATATAGAACCATAGTATATTACTATAGTAAGTGAACGTTTAAATTGCAGTTCTTTGATATATATATATATATATATATATAATTATATACGTACTAATTTCTCGTTCATACCTCTGTATACATACGATTATGATAAATAGATGCTAGTGCAAGTATAATACATGAATGATAATAACATATACAATAATAACATGTTTAAGGGGTTAGTTTGTGTTAACACCGTAATAATGGGTATGTATCAGGCGTGAAAATAATGCCGAGCCCTTTAATGCAGAGCCGAGACTTTTGGTTATTGATGCCGAGCCGATACTTTCATTTTCGGAAAAGAAACGAGCCCGAGCCGAGCTGAGAATCTAGCCATAGTGCACGAGCCGAGTTGAGACTTTAGGTAACTGAGATTGAGACCGCATCGATGCTTTAGATTTGAGCATCATTTAATACATCACTAGTATGAATCATCAATAGTGATACATAATTGATGATTCATCAAACGCTAATGTTGGGATATCGTGTATTCCTCCCATAGGTAAATGTGATAAGATGTGTATAATGTCGAGATAATATGTACGATGTAAAGGTTATTTAGCAATATGATGAGGTTAACATATATTTAACTAAGGTAGATAGCATATAGTAAGTAAAACTAAGTGAATATTACCTTATAGGGTGCATAGTGTGTGCACATCTCCTAACCAATGGGTATATCGGACCTACCTGCGTTACAAGTATCAAGCTATGAATCACGGTATCGAAGTAACTACAATATGTAATAATAATATATTGTACTACGTCGTGTACAGTAAATCTAATCCTACATTAAATATCATGTAATATACTGTTTACGATGACATTATATTTACGGTTGGGTATACCATATGTGTATAAGTAGGGGCGCTTCACCAGAGGGGGAAGGGGTCCCCAGTCGGGGAGATAATATAACCTCACTTTAAAATATAGGGGGACCTGCTATGTATTTGTCCCCTCCCTACTTTAACCACACAATTAATTTGTATTGGTTGGTACCCTCTACATATAAAATCGTTCCAGCGCCCCTATGTATATTTACCATATATACATGGAGAATTGTTTCATATTGACATGGTTATGCATCATATCGTTTCGTTTAATATCGACTGTAATGATCTTATCGAATCCATTGAAATACATTTAATTACATTAACACATTCAATAATATTATATAATATATGACAATATATTAAAAAAAAGATATATTAAGAATTAATTATCGTTAGTATTATTAATATAATAATAAATCTATTAATGCGTATGCATATATACTTGCCATGTGAGTGTGTGTGTAGATGTGCACATATTAGTAGAGGTTATTATTAATGATAAGTATTAATCGTCGATATAAAGAAACATTTATCTACATAGATGGTATTAATATGTATTATTTGATAAATACTATTTTACATGGCTGTAATTATATTATAATAATGCGTTTGATATATATATATATATATATATATATATATATAAAACAAGTTCTTGTTTGTAAAAATAATGTATTTTTTACTTGAATAGGTACAATAATAGAATATATCGTTTCATTTGATTATCTTATCTTTAATAAAAACAAACGTATATAAACGTATACAAGGAGTCCTACAACTACTAATTACAACTTGTATTGTTTATAACTGAACGCAGGGGATACACATATACACATATCAGTGGTACTTTATCGACATCTATATATTGATATATTGGTATACTATAATTATTATATACTACTATACTATAGTTATTATTAATAATACTATTATAATATACCTATAATATTATAACTATAGTTACTATGTTATAAATGCATAGTATTATACTATCATATGTTTAAAGTTATATATATACATGTACATATATATATTACGATGACGATTCATATTGTATTTGTTATTAAGTCAATAAACCATAAATAATAAAAATACTAATAATATACTACTACAGCTCTATCCCTAGTGATAACTATATTGAATAGTAGAGTTGATGATTAATATATTTCTCCCTTCCCTAGAATAACTTATTTGGAATTTTTAGAAACCTACACTCAATAAAAATACGTATAAATATAGCACACAGTGTGCGAACCGCACAGTGTGCGACGCGTTACGCAACGACCCGT
>CAXHSG010000316.1:2500-5000 GCA_964019155.1 Osedax fenrisi | reverse complement strand
AAATCAATAAGCTATATTAAATCGATGTATATAGACTATATGTACAGTTTGATTTATAGATATATATATATATATATATATATATATATATATATATATTTATAAATATAATTACTATAGTATTTATGATCATATTCACACTAATAAAACAATATATTAAATTGTAATTAAAACATAAAAATAAATAAATGAATCATAACACTAAAAGTACATATCTAAATTCTTATATCTATATAAATATATGTGGTAATGTGTGGCTGCATAAAATGAATGGAAGTTTAGTTTCTATTTAGTTAGGATGTGTATATTAAACATGTATAAACTATGGTTCACAACCATATAAACATATACACTATACAACATACAACCTCTAACATATCCCATATACTATAGTATAATATATTATAGAGATATCTATTATATGGGATATGCTAGAGGTTACATAACCTTCAGGATATATATGAGCTTCCACGGAGGTCGTAGACTCGAGTATACCGAGGTATGTGACTCGGGTGTCATATTATGAGATAACGTAACAACAAAACCACGTGGTTCTATAGACCACGTGACCGGTGCGGTTAATCGTTATTCCGGTCTAAATAGCGGGTTATCCCCACATAGTAATAGTAGTAATAATAGTATACTACTATAATTGTGTACTTCTACTTCCGGGTGAAGTGTGCCTAATATACTATAGTGCATAATATTCTATATAACTATAAATAGAATACTACTGAGGATGCGTCTGTACAGAAGGCGTGGCGTAAACATTCGCGAACCCCTGTAGTGGTATTAGCCTTAATTGACAACAAATCGGTCTCCATGAAGTGGTCGAATAATATAGCTGGATATCGGTTACTTCGAATCATTCGTATTAGAACATTTTCTAAATATCGGACAAGTAATTTTCAAAAAATATAATAATTCTATTAATTAGAAGCAGACTGCTTCAATCAGTCGATATCTGCAGATACGGCTATACACTTGATGCCCGATGTCTATGGGATGTTCGTATAGATTGAATGCGGTTTAGGGAAAGAGCGACACTATGACGACATTATGTCGTTCTTATATGTGTGCCGTTTGTCTCATCTATGTATGCAGATGCTGCTTTCACTGTCGCTGCCCCGAAGTACTGGAACAGTCTTCACGATGAATTACGGATAATATCATCTTTCATTACTTTTAAATGTCGACTATATTCATATATGTTATTATTATAATGTCTTCTTTTTAAATTTATTATTATTCGTGTATTTATTTATTTGTTTTATTATTTCAACTTGACGCATATAAACTTCTATCGTTTTTTATTGAGTCAATAAACATTTCTATTATTATATTATTATAATATAAATACATGTTTACATATATTATATAGGGCAATGTGAATGCGTTTAAAAATACTATGGTTTTCTATTTAATATAGATATAATTCTATTGTGTTATCCAGGGGCAATGGTTGGGGTATAGGGGTTCCCGGTAGTTTAAACACGCCCCTTTATCGTATCCGTATCCATAGCAGTAGTATTATATTTAACATAAGCAAACTAAACCAGGAATTGTGCTTCATATAGAGTTATATAACTACAAGTATAGTGTACGACTTGCGGGAAACTAGTATACTAGTATATATCTATAGTATATAGCTATAGCTGTATTGTGATTGGTTGGTCATTTATTTAAGCATATATTTATGCATAATATTACAACTTTATATTTTCGCTTATATATTTCGACTATATATATACATTCGAAATGATATAATTTAAAGTATAAAGTTGACATATTTTCTAATCGTGCGAAGTACATACTGTGTGTCGCCGACACAAAGGTGTGACGTCATCACTGATCACGTTACCAAGGTTATCCGATAACCTTCTCGCGGAAGTCGATACCGTAGTGAGGCTAGAATAGTACTAACGTATCGTAGTTCTAGATCCGGTAATACCTACTAGCTGTGATTAATAATACTAATAATAATAGAAAGGTTTATTGACTCAGAAAACGATGGACGTTTATGTGAGTCAAGTTGAAATAATAAAACAAATAAATAGTTACACAAATAATAATAAATTTAAAAAGAATACATTATAATGATACCATATATGAATATAGTCGACATTTAAAACTCATAAATGATGACATGGTGCGTAATTCATCGGGAAGACTGTTCCAGTATTTCGGAGCAGCAACCGTGAAAGCAGCATCTGCATACATAGATGAGACAAGCGGTAGAGAGAGTTTCATCAGCTCACATTTGCGACTCGGACGAGTAGTTGTTCGAATTATGAGTCCCTTCGATAGGTAAGACGGAACTCCCATATATATAGCCTTGTGAGTAATGCATAGAAGTTGAAACTTGCATACATCTCGAAACTGCAACCACCCGAGAGTCGCCATTATGGAATGGATAGATATTGTTAAATCACTACGCTTTAGCTTAAATAATATGCGAACAGCTCTACGTTGTATTGAATCGAATTTTTTCATCAATTTT
>CAXHSG010000315.1:22500-125000 GCA_964019155.1 Osedax fenrisi | reverse complement strand
TATATGTAAAATATTTAAAAGATATCCATACTGAATACTTAGCCTTAAATAAACATATGATTAATATATAATAAACATATGATTATATATCATATAACATATACTATGTGGGTAATCTCATTATAATACACTGACCATTATTAATAAACTAACACATATTGATACACTAACTTCTGTCTAATCAAAACAACAACTTAATATACCTCTAATAATGTACTAACCTCTGTTAATGACAAACTAAAACACCTTCTAAACACGGACTAACCCACTAACCCCCGTCAATACCACAATCTTGCACTGACCTATATTAATGACAAACTAAATCACATATTAAACAACAGCTAACCCACTACTAGTCTCAGCAATAAACATCTTACAATGTACTTACCACAATTCAGAATGAAGGATATGGCGGGATGTCCCACTTTGACCTTGTAGCTCTTCAGGTCGCGAATGTCGAAATCAACGAAAGAATGCGGGTCATCGATAGTAACTGTTTATTATCGTTGGTAAATCATCAGTCATTCGAGATTACAATACGAGATATAATAATTTAATAAACTATGTTCCATTAAGTGTATTAGTTTAACTGAATTAAGAGTGTACACACCTGTACAATATACACACCTGTACAATATACACACATTACCTGCTGTTATCAGAGCTATTGACCAATGCATCCATAGTGTACACCCTTTTACATCATTAATAGATCTGATAAGAGCAGGTAATGTTGTAGTAATTGCTTACACAAGTGCCCATTGCTACAGACAGTGTGAAAACAGACATTGTACACTGTTCACACTGACATGATAACACTGACACCAATACACAAGTTAGCAGAAAGTTACACAGTCTGGTGTTGTGAATGTATTGTATACTAGCTAGATCAAACATTAATGAAATGTCACCTACCCTTATTAACTGACACTAACTTGGCAGACAACTCATTATTAACACTATACATACATAACAAATAAGTTTGAGGTTTAAAACTAATAGAACTGTTGTATAATAATTTTTTCAAGAGCAAGCTCGACCTGGTAAGGTAAGGTCAATTCAATGATCCTCCCTGCAACTATTGTCTACACATACGCATTCATTCATTTATAATCATAATATACATGTTCATATAGTGAACTCTTGATATACAACCCATAACTTCTTTGGCTGATATATACACAAGGATGGTGGTATATGAAATATTATAAGTATGACATGTAATAGATAGGCTATAAATCTGTTCTAGTTTTAATAGTCGTTATATCAATATGGTGGTCGAGATCAATGGGTATATCAGGGCTACACTGTATATATGTATTATAACACGGAATAAAGAAAGAGATATTCTAGAACCTTCTGCGCATTTCTCCGGGGCCGTATATGTCACTGGAGATTCACCTACAGCGGTGGCTGAGGAGGAGGAGGAAGCAGCAGAGGTGACCTTGGTGCCGGCAACAGTTCTTCCGGCTATTTCAAGGTCAGCGCCGATGATACGAAATATACGAGATGGGGAGGATGACTCTGAGATGGCAGACTCCTTCTTGTCGCTCCAGCGAATGAATACACCATTCTTCTGAGAGTCGCAGGTAGAGTAGATAGGTGTTATGTAGATAGTGAAGATATATAGATAATGGAGATATGTAGATAGTGGATATATGTAGATAGTGTAGATATGTAGATAGTGGAGATATGTAGATAGTGGAGGTATATAGATAATGGAGATAGTGGAGATATGTAGATAGTGGAGATATTGATAGTGGAGATAAGGAGATATGTAGATAGTGGAGGTATGTAGATAGTGAAGATATATAGATAGTGATGATATGTAGATAGTATAGATATAGATAGAGGGTTTCCTACTATAACATGTGCTACTGTTGTCTATATAATAGATCATCTCAGGTAGCTTCACCGAATAGTCTCTACAAACATTTAAATAATTGCATATTTTATAATTAATATGGAGGTGAGTCAATATTCAACTGAGGATAGTCGTAATTGTATAAAGGCGCTTTTTAGAGTGATGACAATTTCAGAGGATGATCTATTTTATGGAGGTTGATCAAATTGTAGTGCTGGAGGTAATTTTATAGATGTGGAGTTGATGTGAATGTTGATATTTTCGTGGTGAAGATAAGTTTCAGACTTACATAGAAGTAACATCAACCCTGGTGACATGTAATACATGCAATCCTAGATACACAGTCGTATACAGCGCATATAGCCTTACATATGAATGTGATAGCTGTGCGTATATCAACCGTTTCTACAATGGATACGACTCCTTTTGAGTATACTGATGAATTCAGTTGATCTTTATTCAGGTAAACATTTGCTTGTTCGTATATCACCTAATTAATTAATATCAGTCATTAGTGATGTATAATTATATTTTAATATATATATATATATATATATAGCTAGCCACAATGACTAAGATCCTCTAATAGAAATGACACGCAGACATTACTCTCGTTATATATATAAAGAAGTTTGCACTTCGATAGGCAAGACTAATCTACCTATTGATCCTATGTATATTGAGCATATGTATTCCATCCTACTTTCTGATTGGCCTAGAACTTACGTACAGCATGATATAATATACGAGTAATGCATGCAAAGCAAGAGGAAGCATAACCATTGCCCAATCTTAAAGCTACTACTTGCCTACTATATGCTATATTTATATACCATATATACTCTATATTAGGAAAAAGTCATGATTCATTATTTATAAAAATTAATATATTTTTGATTAACGGGTTATGGGTTATGGGTTATGAGAAGGAATTTGGATTTTTTAGTAAAATAATAATATAAATTAGTAGTTTCAATAAAGGTATGTTGTATTATAAAAAATATAGTCAGTTTGTTAAAATAATTAATTAAAGAATTACACAAAAATAAAATAAATTCTTTAATTTCTTCATATTTATATTAAAATAAATAATAATAATGTTTGTACTTTGGCTTAGTTAGTAAGTCAATTATATGGATTCACTCAATTGTGATTCAAAAATAAACTCAAAGTAAGTCAGATCTCCTGTCAGAGACAGTATAATATGGCCCTGGTATTAAAAAAACTGTAGCCTTAAAATACGGTAAAAAATATTAATTAATTATTGATATTTTACATATATATAAATAATTATATATATATATAATTATATTGTTATTATATATATATATAAGTTTAATATAAGTATTATATAATTTGGTGCGTCTAACAATAGGCGGATCGTGTGTCTGCATCGAGGATACGACAGCTGAACTATTATATAGGCGAGGAGAATATAACCATAACAACGTCGGGGTATACGAACTGTATAGCTAAACCCTAACCCAACCCAATACGTTAGTATAACGATAAAAACACGACTACCCCGCCCGCCCTCCCCCACTCCCACCCGCCCTTAAAGGATTTTTGGGCCGAGCTGCATTTCGCCATTCATCGAATTTAGATTAATATTGCGTTATTTATTTATATCCTATATCGTAATCGTAATTGTAGCGTAATTTATTAAAACACGACTTTTTACGGTAATTATATTATATAGTAGGACAAATTGTGTGTGTAATTCAAATGATTAAAATTATTATTATCATAATATTATTATACACATTAATATTTAGTAATTATCAAATATTTTGCGAAGCTAAGATGGTTCACTCCCTATCTAAGCTATGTAATTATATTAATATAGTTATCATACCAACCACGAGATGGATACACATATATTATTATAAGTTATATTTACTATTAATAATTAATAAGGTATTTAATCTAATTATCAGATTAATATACTTTTGATATTATAATAAATATATGAATTATATTTTCAAATTACGACATTGTCACGTTATTGAGTTTACATGTAAATAACAATGACTGAATCTATCTACTTTTTCCCTTGAAAAATTCGTTAACTTTTAATGAATTCACTTTTAATATTTCCAAATAATATTTTATGGAATACTTACATTTCGATATTAACCGAATATTTATATATATATCTTAATTTAAGATTATATCATGGTATTTGTTTTGAATTTACATGTAAATAGATATAAAATCCACAAATAGATTTTAGTTATCCCACCCATCGCATTTGAGCTAGTTGCGTTTTTATTTCAATAATTCGGTCGAGTTAACCATCTTTCCTTCGGAAAATCTTTGTAAATATACTGACAAACACATCTCATCTTATATAATAATATACAATTGAATAATAAAAGTTATTAAGTAAAATATTAGAAAGAATTGTTTCCAAACAACTCATCGCCCATGTAAATAAAAATAATCTTTTCGACCCGCTTCAAAGCGCTTTTCGTAAGGGTTATTCAACCGAAACAGCTCTCCTCCGTATTACTGACACAATATTATCTACCTTAAATAGCAACACGTGTTGCCAGCTAATCCTACTTGATCTCTCATCTGCTTTTGATACCCTGGACCATAACATATTAATCTCACGACTTACTTTAATGGGTATATCTGGCTTAGCATTAAAATGGTTTACTTCATATCTGACTAACAGAAATATCTCTATTATGATTGACAAATCTTAATCGCACCTTTCTCCTCTTAACTACGGTATTCCCCAAGGATCCGTTCTAGGTCCATCCCTCTTTTCTATTTATATCCGCCCTATTGCTGATCTAATTAAGAAATTTCCAAATATTCACTACCATATTTTTGCTGATGATATTCAACTGTTTACTTTTTTCCCTATAAATTCTCATAATACCATTAACTCTGAATTAATCGAGTGTGCTAACTCCATAAGATTATGGCTCCTCTCCAATAAACTACTAATTAATTCCTCTAAGACTACTGTACTCAACATATCTACTTCTGAAACTTCCTTTCCAAACTTTACTCTAAATAACATAATTATTTCTCCTTCTCATTCCTCCAAAAACCTAGGATTAGTATTTGATGACAAATTATCATTTAAGAATCATATATCATCCATTATAAAATCCTCGAACTTTCATCTCTTCAGAATTAAAAAAATACGGACATCACTTTCCAGAAACCTTACTAAAACTCTAATTAATGCTCTTGTACTTTCCCGAATTGACTACTGTTATTCCCTACTGAATTTACTTCCTGCTAAAGCTACTTAATCGGATTATCCGTTCCTCAATAAGTACTACTTACTGTTTAACTCGACTGGATCACTCTACTACAACATCTCATCAATCATCTCGTATGTGGCTACCCTTCTCCCTCAGGTGTAAATTACGTATACTATCTATAATCAGAGCTGGGCACGATACTCAAAAAATGTGTAATAGATACAATTACAATTACACACTTTTTTCTTATAATAGATACAACTACAATTACTTTAAAAAAAATAATAGTAGATACAATTACAAATACAGAATGTTCTTAGTAGATACATCTTAGTAGATACAAATACATTATAATTATATAATATATATATATAAACATATAGATTTATAAATTATATAGATATATATTATATCATATAATATATATGTATATATATATATATATATATATATATATATATATATTCATCGATGTCGAATTTGATAGTACATATCAAGGTACATTACACGGAATAATATCCCAAAATGTTTGCTAGAAAGTGATTTTCTAGCAAGTTGTAGTGGGACCCCTTTTAAGTCACTATATTTCCCGAAAATTGTCGGAAAGTAATGGGACAACTCACTACATTCTCCTTAATTTATCAGCTACCTTCTATACCCTTGACCATAATATCCTTATAAATGGACTATCCTCTATCGGAATATCTGGTACTTCACTCGATTGGTTCATCTCATACCTAACTGGTCATTTGTTTACGAAATTGGCATAAATTCACTAATTTCTAAACCTCGTAAAGTTACTCATGGAGTACCTCAAGGTCTGTCCTTGGTTCACTCCTATTCAATATCAATCTACTTCCCTTATTTAAAATTATTGACAAATACCACTATAGACATATAATCGACTATCACTCGTATACAGATGACATATTACACTGTAGATTGATTGACCCTAACAATGCAATACATTTACTTAACAACTGTATTACTGATATAGCCTACATAACTGGCTCACCAAAAACTCCTTATCACTAAACTGTCTTAAAACTGAATCATTGCATATTAAAACATCTACTACTATATTCCTTCCACCACAAATTACCATTAACAATTTTAGTATTTCTTATGCTAATAAAGTAAAAACCCTTGGTAGCCTATATTAATCGACCCAACACTAAAATGTCACATTCCGACTATATCACTATCACAGTCAATTAACTACATACTTCAAAACTTACGAACAATAATACCCTTCATTAATTTTAATACTGCAATCTTCTCGCTACATCCCTCATTCTACCCCACATTGATTACTATAATTCCTGTCCATATAGGGACATATATGCCTCCTCACAATCTAATAAATAAACTCCAACGCCTTCAAAACACAGCTATCCGATTTATATATTTTTCAACATAGATAAACATTCCAGACAACATATATCTCCTCTAAGAACCAACTTACATTGGCTGCCAATAAAATCCAGTATAATTTATAATATTTCACTCATCATACATTTATCTACTCACTATAACACACCAGACTATCTCGACAACTTACTAACTCCCAACATAATTATTTACAGCAAAAAAAATAAAAAAATTCAAATTAAAAACTCCAGTTCTATAATATTTAACATCTGCCCAACATAAATCTTTCTCCGTTCATGCTCCAAAAATCTGGAATGATCTACTTCACCATATCCGGTCAATTGACTCAACTGAAATACTCAATTTAAATCTCAAAACATGCCGTTTTCTCAATAAATACATTAAAAAGCACGTCCGAAAACTTCCATAAAGAAGTTGATGGAAGTGCTTAAACGAATTAGGTAACTGGTAACAAGTAACTAAAATTATAGTTAACTTGCTAGAAAATAACTTTCTATCGAACAATTCCGGACATTATTTCCGGAAAAACTGGTTGTGGGATACCCCTTTTAAAAGGACATATTAAATACTTACATCTTATAACGTGTTCTTCAATACATGATCTAGAATAAATTTAATGACATTTAATTATACCAACGATAAATCTTTTAGTGTACACTGGTTGTAAACACTTGCATGCCAGCGTTTATTTCATCTGAAATATGAGCCATTACATACTATAGAGAAATATACATTATTACAATATACTATTTTTCAACTCAAAATAATCAGCGACCTTTAATTTCGAATGTTCAACACGAATATAGTAAATTATCAAATATACAGATAATAAATTATTAATATATTATTAATTATTATTATTTAGATTAATCATATTTATTAAAATGATTTTATCTTTCAAAGTAATATATAATTTTGAATTATAAATCAATTAGTATATAAAATATATTATATAAATAATGTCTTTGTTTTCAATAAATGTATATAATGGTTTTTGATAATATCACTATAATTGATATATCATAATTTTTAACAATGAATTAATTTCAATATTTACAAAAGATATTTGATTAAAAATATATTGATGATTTATAATTTGATTATTTATTAAAATTAATTTATAATATGATAATATAAAATATTGATACAAAATACATATGATGTCCAAATGATATATTATTTAGTAAAATGTATCTATTTAAATAATTGTCTTAGTAGATACGTATCGTAGATACTATTTATGACTAATAGATACGATTACAAATACTTTTATAATTTTTATAATAGATACAAATACAAATACAAATGTATCTACGATACTGATTTTTTGCCTTAATAGATACTGTATCGGCGATACTGCCCAGCTCTGTCTATAATCCATAAATCAATATATTCTTTCACCCCTAGCTATATCTCTGATCTAATTAAAAAACGTACTATATTATCTTCTCTTCGTTACCAAAATGCTCCTCTAATTATCTCCCAGAACTTTAACTATAACCCTCCCTCATACCGTTCGTTTTATTAGATCACACAAAAGATTTATAAATCTTACTTCTTCTTTTCTCTCTACCCATAATCATTAAATCATCCAACTTATTATTTGTGTTCATGTTATATTAAATGTATATCATTATTAAATTGTTATTGTATTATTATTATCTTATTATTATATAACACTATACTATATCAATGCAGTCTGTAGTATATAACACTACACCATATCAATGCAGACTGTAATATATAATAGTCCTTTATATTATTTAGTATTGTTGTCCATGGTATATTGAATGTATATTATTATTAAATTATTATCATATTACTATTATTTTATTATTATTTTCTTCCCGCACGAGCGAATGGGTCTACATGACCCTATTTTAGTGCTAATAAACTTAATATCATCATCATCATTATCATAATTGTTAACAATTACTATTCACTGATTTTCTTATTAGCTCCCTTTTATTATTGTATATAATAATATGTAATAGTTGAATAAATAAGATAAAATATATTCATATAACATAAAATCAATAACATATATAAAGGTTATATAAACAAATATGACTAGATTATAGCTGCTAGATATATATATATATATATATATATAACATGATCACTATTTTATGATGGTCAATGTAATACAATACTTCTAAATTGGAAAATGTATAATCTACACTTGCATATATCTCAACACTAATGTGTATGTAGAGTGTAATGTAGAGGTTGGCAAATTCAGCAGGAACAAATTAAAATTGGGCTATGTATAGTATCATGGCTTATAGATATTACAATTGAAACGTCTAATGTCGCATATAAACAGCATTAATCTGTTTTCACACCAACAAAATATCTATAACTATTACATATCAGCCCGATTTCGGATAATTACAATTATTCATTTTACAATATTAACTAAATATCGGGCAAGTCAGACATTTAATATTTAATAATAGCTAATATATATATACACGCGTGTATAAAGTGCTACGTGTCGACAATCATGATATTGGTCTGTAATTATAGCTATTCACTCAAAAACTGTCCGATTTTTATGTTCTACGATATCATACTATAAAAATCGGGTCGATATCGGGGTGTATTTATTGATGTGAAAGCATCTTAGGCCACATTTCCAACACTGCTGAAATATATGAGAAATTTCAGTGATGCTGAGATTTAACAAGGTCTATATACGGTAGCTTGACTTATACTATTGAAACGTCTAATGTCACATCTAAAACAGCATTAGTTTGTACATAACACACTCAATATTTATATAAAATCTGCTAACTAATCGTAATAAGTATGCTAATAGTACTCGTAATAATCACCAGGGTAGTGATATAATACTTTTTCACTTCATTAACTGATTTAGCCCATCGATATAAAGAAAGTGGATAGGCAATTGAATATAGTGTATGGCACTATCTGCTACTGGCGCAGCAGTCGAAACCCACTACTTTTTATTTATACATATATATATTGATACTACCAATTGTAATGTACTATATATATAAAAATAAAATGATATATTTAAAATACATCATATCAACATTCCTCGTAATTTTGTGTATTTAAATTGAAGATATCATACTATTTTATTGATATTTATAATCTAAATCCATAGATATAGATAGAAGTCACTTTAATCTATTTCGACGAAAAGCTTACTGTTTTAATATTTGACATATATAATATGACTAATATCCAATCAAAATCACTGATACCATTTTGATAATTTATCGATAACAGTGCCATTCACGTATCTATCTTTTACATGCATTGCGTGCGTCAATTGCTTATCCACTTTGTTTATATGGATGATTTAGCCACACCATTTCATATTTACATACCTCTTCTATCAATAATCTACTTTTTTGTCCGAATTTTTATCATTCAACTGTTTATTTATTTTATTTATATCATTAATTATATCATATAAATAAATAAACAGTTGAACAATAATAATACAGAAAAAATTAGTTATATATTTTATAATTTTGAATATCATAATTTAATAATATTAGTAAATATATTATAGTAAATGGCTCCGAAAGACTATTTTAGTGAAAATGATCACCATTATTAGTGATGTACCATCATCATCACATCACATGACATCGTTATTGTTATACGATGTATACAGGTAACTATGATTATTATCCGCACCATTAAATAGGTCTACAATAATATTTAGAAGTTATATTATATAATTGTGTATAAGAAATGCTCGGCTCTTAAAATGCTCGGCATCATTAATATCTGAAGTATTCGGGACTGATGTTTTATTAAGTACGAGTCTTAGTCAATAGGACTCGAGTCTGAACAATATATATATATATATATATATATTGTAATAGCTATTGTTAGTTATTTTAGTGGAATCCTTTCAACCCATCGAGTAATTTAGACGAAGTTTTTACTTATGCGCTAATGTTCCTTCGAATCCGCTCTCATGTTAAGGCATCCAGGTTTTAATAAGAGCCGATAATTTATTATAAGGTCAATTCTAAATATTATTTGTAGACCTATTTTATTGGTTCGGACAGGGCCCTACTACCTGAGTGTCTGATGCCTTAGCCTGCTGACCTAACCAGGCAGTCATTGTGACTGTCGTATAAATTAATATATAGTAATAATAGTGCATACTAGATGTGAGAATTACATCCTATAGCCGATTTGGCCAGGAGGCTTGACATTATAATTAATTATAATTAGATGTTACATTTTACGATAATCTAATTAGTATTTCATGAAAGCAATCCATGTAATTATATTATTATCTATGTCACTTGTAAACTAACTTAAGCCGGCATCTGAATGATATAAACATAAACCTACTATAATACACACAGTATATTAGAGAGAGCAATAATAAGCCCTTAGCTAACATTATATATTTATATACAGTAATAACTGTGTATAGAAAACTATTCGGAAAATGGCGGAATGTTTACTATATTGAGTATTTTTTAAATGTATAAGATGCTTATTATAATAAATAATATTATTATAATATTATATAATAGATATTATTATAATATATAATCTGTAACGAGCACGTATATACCTAATATACAATAAATAGATAGACTAGCATAATGTAAAGTGTGTATGTTTCTTTAGGCACGTATTATTTTAAAATGTGCCGATATTAATAGAAATATTTTATTGAAAACGATATAACAGGTCATCAATTCAGTGATTATAAAATAAGCAAATTATTTACGTACACCTAACTATATGTATTTCTACAGATTAAAAATTGTTATTATATAACATTTATAGTCTAAGAAACTCCAGTTTATGAATTGGCGTATTATTTTTAATTCTTTAATCCAAACAAGTTGGCAGTACTAAGGTGAAACTAACTTAACTTTAATATATATATATATTATGAAATATAAAATGTATTCAATATAGCTATATTCATATATATATATATGTATATACATATATATATATACAATATATTACATATTTTATTATATATTATATTTATATATAAAAAATAATATATTGTTTTTTATTATATTTAAATTATAATTTATGTTAATTATAATACTATATATTTAATATAATTAAATATGCATTATATCGCCTATACTACTAGAAATAGTCAAGTTTATTAATTATTACTATAAACTTTATAGATTTATATTATTTATTATAATTTATAATAAAGTTTATCATAAACCAATAACAAATTATCAATACTAATTTTAAAAGTTCGTCAATTCGTTACAATAAATTACATTAAACACTGTTTAATTTAAACAGTACTATATTATAGTACTGTATAGTCTATAACAATTAAATAATACCTATATGTCGTGATATAATTAAAATAATGCTAATTCAAAAGTTAACATTAAAATAATCAACTTTGCAGATAAAGTATTACATTATTTTTAAATATTATTTAATAATAATTTATTATTCATAAAATATATAAATTTTAAGATATAATACTTACTTTATTTTTTAGCGATCTATAAACTCTTAATTTTATTCCAGTCATGGTTATTCTATTACCACTATATGTGAGTTTGTATAAGATTCTATCTGGTAATAATAATCTCAGATTAAATCTGATAAAACAGAATTATTCTGAAAATACGTAATTTTATATTTATATAAATTATTTAAAACAATTGTTAAACGTATTAATGATACTTAATAGGTAGTTGAGTAAATTGGTGGTTTTATAATAATTATTGTAACTATATTAATATTAAGATATTATATTGTTATAATAGTTTTTGATGCAATAATATAAATTATTTCAAATAAATAATTTAAAGTAAACAGTAATTAAAAAATTATAAGTCAGATATATTGTCATTGATATTATTTAATAAGTATGAATGCTATTTTGTAAGTTATTTAATTGATAGTAAGTATATATAATTGTTATAAATATATTTCAAATTATAATTCAAAGTAAAACGCATACATTTGAATGTATTTAAATAAAATCATATGATTATGATAATGATAAAATAATGTCAACTCAGCATCACATGATGAAAGTGTACTAAATAAGATGATTCACTACATAATTATATTCTATTAATAGATACTGGTTAGGAGATAAATTAATTATTTATATTATAGAAGAATAATTCATATATTAATATCACGATATCCCTAATTGATCGTAATATATATGTGCTAGTAAAATTCTGGTATAAATAATAATAAATCAGTGAGCTAATTTAAATATTATAGGATGGAAGGATGAAGATTTTAATTTTTAATATTTTCCCACTATTAACAATTAAGTTATGATTGATATCCAAATGAAAATTGGGTTAAATACAATCTCGAATAAGAAATTAATCTTAACCTGAGTTATAAATGTATAATCAGACGCATTTAATTCCATTTTCTATGTTGTCGATTTCGTTAATGGTCGCTAGGATTTGTATTAAATATCATTGAATTAGACAGATCCAAACCCAATCAACCTAAATACAAGTCAATGATAAGTGTATCACAATAATTAAATATATAAGCTATCTCTAAATATAATTAGTTGTATTATTTTACTAATAATAATTATTTCCAGTAAAAATTTTTTAAAAAATCCAGTATAATTTAAATATAAATATATATAGTAAACATAGATAGCCTAGGTACTATAATTATAATATGTATATATTAATGGACCATTTATGATCCTATTTATCCTGAGTACATATTTGCAAGGACATACTGTCCTTGATATCTGTATATATATCACAGAGCTAGAGAGTTTTTTCTCTCTAGCTCTATAATATATATAAACAGATATCAAGGACATTATGTCCTTGCAAATAGCATAGAGCTATATCAATTGATAACAATATTATATATCGTTTGTTTTATATATCTATAAAATAACCTTCTTCTACCTATTCATTAATTTGATAACATTAATATTTTTTTAAATATAATTTGTTAATTTATAAATTGGTTACCTTCGAGAATTACCTTCGAAAATTGCTCTCGCAAGCTTCATATATCCCATCGGAAAATATCCACCAACATAATATGCATTTGATATATCTAGTTTACTAATTTATAATCCAAACATAAACAAAATCTAAATTAAAATACTAACTACATATGCAATATTTAAATAAATATAAAATAACAAATGGCCGTATCAATGGGGGTTCATGTTTTATTGGCGACTAGACGTTCTTTGGATATAGATTCGTAAAACTGGACTGAATCATAAACGCTAATACTCCAAACAGCATTGCACACGAACCTATCAGGTATATTCTCATCCAATTCATAGTGCTGAGAAGTATCTTGGATAGGTGTAGTAAATGTTAAAGTCAATATAATTAATGTAATATATGTATTTATATGTGTGTAAAGGTTTGTGTAAATATGTGTTTGTGTGTGTATATATATATATATATATATATATATATATATATATAAATATATATATGTACTACCAACTGCCTGTGTGGCTCATTGGCTAAGGCGTCAGACACACAAGCAGTAGGACACGAGTTCGACCCTCGTCCGGACCATTAATTAATTTTATAAAATGGGTCTTAAAATATTATTTAGAAGTGATATTATATAATTGTGTATAAATAAATGATCGGCTCTCTTTAAAACCATGGATGACTTAACATGAGAGCGGCTTCGAAGGGACATTAGAGCCATATATATGGTTATAAGTGAAAACTTCATCTAAGTTCCTGGATGGGATGAAAGGACTCCACCAAATAAAAATAACAATAACAATAACTAGGTACACTGTACATTGTACACTGTACAATGTACAGTGTACAATGTACGTCGTACATGTATGTGTGTGTGTGTGTAAAGTATACTATATATTAATATTACTATATATGTAAGATAAGAATTAACAAGATGAATATATCGGTCTGTGTAAATACATAATTGTATTTGTTCGTATAACTTTTATACTCATATTTGTTTGGTGTCATTTATATATTATTTGTATATAAACAAAAGTTCATCGTTACATACGCTTTTCTTATTTTATTAAATATGTATCGATAATAGCATTACAATAAGGGGACATTAACTGAATACAGACACTCTGGGTATCAGAAACCATAAATACTACACACAAAATGTTAATTAATAAAATATTCATAATTATAAATAGTCTAAATAAATATTTTTTTATTTTATAATTATTTAAAATAATACTGATATATCCAATAAACTGATTTTTGTATTACGTTTTTAAATTTATGAAACAAAATTTCAACTTAAAACATGAATACATAAACATGGTTTCCTATGCTAATTCCTATAAAGGATTATATATGTATACCTATAAATTCAAGTACTGTTCTAAATTAGTGATGTTAAAGGACAACTTATAAGTGATTATCGGATAGGAAGTGAAATAAATATGACTTTATCAAATAGATAAGTAGATAACCTATATCTAATAGGTAAAACATATTAAAATACAAACTGATAGTGAACTAGACATATTTATATCAGTAATATTGTGTAATGAATATTGTTGATGTAGGTATATGTAGGACCTATAGTAAATACGTCACGAGGTTATATGTATATATATATAACTGATTCCACAACATTACATAATGTATTATACGGTAATTGTAAAGTATGCCATATATGAGGTAATGTAGTACACTAAAAAGAATAGTATACTGTACTATCATTAAACGGAGTTGAACAGGTAAATGTTTACATATATAAAGATGAAGTATATTATCATTATGTATATATGTATATTATCATTGCCATGTCCTTGATATTACCAATGCCATGTCCTTGATATTACTCTGTAATATAATTAACAGTTAACATTCTCCGATACGAGATATTTACATTACAGGCTTATGTTAGGCCCCGGTAGTATATCTGGCTCTGGAACACGTTACTTAGGTAAGTCAATGATAATGTATTATCTACTGCAACTACTCTATACGATCAGCTAATAATATTAGCCTAACATTATTATATTGCATATTAGCCTATAGCCTATATTGGCAAGGGTTATGCTTAGCAAAATATTTACTATTAGTATGCTGGTTTGTATAGGTGCCTACCAAATACAATATATTGTATACTGTGTATACATATACATTATGCAGTATACTTCATATGTGCATTGAATGAGATGTTCTGACTATGGAAATTACCTCCTACAACTTATACTATTTATGATTGCTACGGGAATTCATATATATGATCTTATAGGAGATGAACAGAATAATACAATAACTTGGTATCAATCTTGATGTATATCAACACGTACCGCATATAATACCATTATTTCGTGGTGTAGTTACTAGGCATTGGTAGAAGTTAAGGAATTATTAATGTAATTAGTCTAATTTTTCTCTCAAAATCTCCAATTTAAATGTGTGTGTGTGTGTGCATGTGTGTGTATGTGTATATATGTGTGTGTATGTGTATGTGTGTATTATATGGAGAGTGATTATGGGCAATACCTCCTATAACCTCGAGATATAGGAGGTATTGGTATGGGTATATATACATAAATATTGTATATATATATATATATATATATATATATGATACCTTATTGTTTCTTTATGTAGTATTCGATATTGTGGGTTTTTGTTATACTCGACTGAACGTAAATTTGTAAAATAATATATTAATTTAAAATGTTAATGTAATATTTATAATTAAAATTGGAATAAATTTTAAATACAATTTTATTAATAATACAATTAATATGTAATTCCGAATAATAATAATAATGGCACTTAACTATGTAAATGCACTTAATTGTTGTTTTACTCAGTCTATACCTCAGTCTATACCCCGTTATATACCTCAGTCTATACCCCAGTCTATACCTCAGTCTATACCCCAGTCTATAACTCAGTCTATACCTCAGTCTATACCCCAGTCTATACCTCAGTCTATACCTCAGTCTATACCTCAGTCTATACCTCAGTCTATACCTCAGTCTATACCTCAGTCTATACCTCAGTCTATACCCCAGTCTATACCTCAGTCTATACCTCAGTTTATACCCCAGTCTATACCTCAGTCTATACCTCAGTATATACCCCGTTCTATACCTCAGTCTATACCCCAGTCTATACCTCAGTCTATACCTCAGTCTATACCCCAGTCTATAACTCAGTCTATACCCCAGTCTATACCTCAGTCTATACCCCAGTCTATACCTCAGTCTATACCTCAGTCTATACCTCAGTCTATACCCCGTTATATACCTCAGTCTATACCTCAGTCTATACCCCAGTCTATACCTCAGTCTATACCTCAGTCTATACCTCAGTCTATACCTCAGTCTATACCTCAGTTTATACCCCAGTCTATACCTCAGTCTATACCCCAGTCTATACCTCAGTCTATACCTCAGTCTATACCCCGTTCTATACCTCAGTCTATACCCCAGTCTATACCTCAGTCTATACCTCAGTCTATACCTCAGTCTATACCTCAGTATATACCCCGTTCTATACCTCAGTCTATACCTCAGTCTATACCCCGTTATATACCTCAGTCTATACCCCAGTCTATACCTCAGTCTATACCTCAGTCTATACCTCAGTCTATACCTCAGTCTATACCCCAGTCTCTACTTCAGTATATACCCCAGTATATACCTCAGTATATATCTCAGTCTATACCCCGTTATATACCTCAGTCTATACCCCAGTCTATACCTCAGTCTATACCTCAGTCTATACCTCAGTCTATACCCCGTTCTATACCTCAGTCTATACCCCAGTCTATACCTCAGTCTATACCTCAGTATATACCCCGTTCTATACCTCAGTCTATACCCCAGTCTATACCTCAGTCTATACCTCAGTCTATACCCCGTTATATACCTCAGTCTATACCCCAGTCTATACCTCAGTCTATACCTCAGTCTATACCTCAGTCTATACCTCAGTCTATACCCCAGTCTCTACTTCAGTATATACCCCAGTATATACCTCAGTATATACCCCAGTATATACCTCAGTCTATACCTCAGTCTATACCTCAGTCTATACCCCGTTATATACCTCAGTCTATACCCCAGTCTATACCTCAGTCTATACCCCGTTATATACCTCAGTCTATACCCCAGTCTATACCTCAGTCTATACCCCGTTATATACCTCAGTCTATACCCCAGTCTATACCTCAGTCTATACCTCAGTCTATACCTCAGTCTATACCTCAGTCTATACCCCAGTCTCTACTTCAGTATATACCCCAGTATATACCTCAGTATATATCTCAGTCTATACCCCGTTATATACCTCAGTCTATACCCCAGTCTATACCCCAGTCTATACCCCAGTCTATACCTCAGTCTATACCCCGTTCTATACCTCAGTCTATACCCCAGTCTATACCTCAGTCTATACCTCAGTATATACCCCGTTCTATACCTCAGTCTATACCCCGTTCTATACCTCAGTCTATACCCCAGTCTATACCTCAGTCTATACCTCAGTATATACCCCGTTCTATACCTCAGTCTATACCTCAGTATATACCCCGTTCTATACCTCAGTCTATACCCCAGTCTATACCTCAGTCTATACCTCAGTCTATACCTCAGTCTATACCTCAGTCTATACCTCAGTCTATACCTCAGTCTCTACCTCAGTCTATATCTCAGTCTATACCCCGTTATATACCTCAGTCTATACCCCAGTCTATACCTCAGTCTATACCTCAGTCTATACCTCAGTCTATACCTCAGTCTATACCTCAGTCTATACCTCAGTATATACCCCAGTCTATACCTCAGTCTATACCTCAGTCTATACCCCGTTCTATACCTCAGTCTATATCTCAGTCTATACCCCGTTCTATACCTCAGTCTATACCTCAGTCTATACCTCAGTCTATACCTCAGTCTATACCTCAGTCTATACCTCAGTATATACCCCAGTCTATACCTCAGTCTATACCTCAGTCTATACCCCGTTATATACCTCAGTCTATACCCCAGTCTATACCTCAGTCTATACCTCAGTCTATACCTCAGTCTATACCCCGTTCTATACCTCAGTCTATACCCCAGTCTATACCTCAGTCTATACCTCAGTATATACCCCGTTCTATACCTCAGTCTATACCCCAGTCTATACCTCAGTCTATACCTCAGTCTATACCCCGTTATATACCTCAGTCTATACCCCAGTCTATACCTCAGTCTATACCTCAGTCTATACCTCAGTCTATACCTCAGTCTATACCCCAGTCTCTACTTCAGTATATACCCCAGTATATACCTCAGTATATACCCCAGTATATACCTCAGTCTATACCTCAGTCTATACCTCAGTCTATACCCCGTTATATACCTCAGTCTATACCCCAGTCTATACCTCAGTCTATACCTCAGTCTATACCCCAGTCTATACCTCAGTCTATACCTCAGTCTATACCCCAGTCTATACCCCAGTCTATACCTCAGTCTATACCTCAGTCTATACCTCAGTCTATACCTCAGTCTATACCCCAGTCTATAACTCAGTCTATACCTCAGTCTATACCCCAGTCTATACCTCAGTCTATACCTCAGTCTATACCTCAGTCTATACCCCGTTCTATACCTCAGTCTATACCCCAGTCTATACCTCAGTCTATACCTCAGTATATACCCCGTTCTATACCTCAGTCTATACCCCAGTCTATACCTCAGTCTATACCTCAGTCTATACCCCGTTATATACCTCAGTCTATACCCCAGTCTATACCTCAGTCTATACTTCAGTCTATACCTCAGTCTATACCTCAGTCTATACCCCAGTCTATACCTCAGTCTATACCCCAGTCTATACCTCAGTCTATACCCCGTTATATACCTCAGTCTATACCCCAGTCTATACCTCAGTCTATACCTCAGTCTATACCTCAGTCTATACCTCAGTCTATACCTCAGTCTATACCTCAGTCTATACCCCAGTCTATAACTCAGTCTATACCTCAGTCTATACCCCAGTCTATACCTCAGTCTATACCTCAGTCTATACCTCAGTCTCTACCTCAGTCTATACCCCGTTATATACCTCAGTCTATACCTCAGTCTATACCTCAGTCTATACCTCAGTCTATACCCCAGTCTCTACCTCAGTATATACCCCGTTCTATACCTCAGTCTATACCCCAGTCTATACCTCAGTCTATACCTCAGTCTATACCCCGTTATATACCTCAGTCTATACCCCAGTCTATAACTCAGTCTATACCTCAGTCTATACCCCAGTCTATACCTCAGTCTATACCTCATTCTATACCTCAGTCTATACCCCGTTCTATGCCTCAGTCTATACCCCAGTCTATACCTCAGTCTATACCTCAGTATATACCCCGTTCTATACCTCAGTCTATACCCCAGTCTATACCTCAGTCTATACCTCAGTCTATACCCCAGTCTATACCTCAGTCTATACCTCAGTCTATACCCCAGTCTATACCTCAGTCTATACCTCAGTCTATACCCCAGTCTATACCCCAGTCTATACCTCAGTCTATACCTCAGTCTATACCTCAGTCTATACCTCAGTCTATACCCCAGTCTATAACTCAGTCTATACCCCAGTCTATACCTCAGTCTATACCTCAGTCTATACCCCGTTATATACCTCAGTCTATACCCCAGTCTATACCTCAGTCTATACCTCAGTCTATACCTCAGTCTATACCTCAGTCTATACCTCAGTCTATACCCCAGTCTATAACTCAGTCTATACCTCAGTCTATACCCCAGTCTATACCTCAGTCTATACCTCAGTCTATACCTCAGTCTATACCCCGTTCTATACCTCAGTCTATACCCCAGTCTATACCTCAGTCTATACCTCAGTATATACCCCGTTCTATACCTCAGTCTATACCCCAGTCTATACCTCAGTCTATACCTCAGTCTATACCCCTTTATATACCTCAGTCTATACCCCAGTCTATACCTCAGTCTATACCTCAGTCTATACCTCAGTCTATACCTCAGTCTATACCCCAGTCTCTACTTCAGTATATACCCCAGTATATACCTCAGTATATACCCCAGTATATACCTCAGTCTATACCTCAGTCTATACCTCAGTCTATACCCCGTTATATACCTCAGTCTATACCCCAGTCTATACCTCAGTCTATACATCAGTCTATACCTCAGTCTATACCTCAGTCTATACCTCAGTCTATACCTCAGTCTATACCTCAGTCTATACCTCAGTCTCTACCTCAGTCTATACCCCGTTATATACCTCAGTCTATACCCCAGTCTATACCTCAGTCTATACCTCAGTCTATACCTCAGTCTATACCTCAGTCTATACCTCAGTCTATACCCCAGTCTATACCTCAGTCTATACCTCAGTCTATACCTCAGTTTATACCCCAGTCTATACCTCAGTCTATACCTCAGTATATACCCCATTCTATACCTCAGTCTATACCCCAGTCTATACCTCAGTCTATACCTCAGTCTATACCTCAGTCTATACCTCAGTCTATACCTCAGTCTCTACCTCAGTCTATACCTCAGTCTATACCTCAGTCTATACCTCAGTCTATACCTCAGTCTATACCTCAGTCTATACCCCAGTCTCTACCTCAGTCTATACCTCAGTCTATACCCCAGTCTATAACTCAGTCTATACCCCAGTCTATACCTCAGTCTATACCCCGTTCTATACCTCAGTCTATACCCCAGTCTATACCTCAGTCTATACCTCAGTCTATACCTCAGTCTATACCCCAGTCTATACCTCAGTCTATACCCCGTTCTATACCTCAGTCTATACCCCAGTCTATACCTCAGTCTATACCTCAGTCTATACCTCAGTCTATACCCCAGTCTATAACTCAGTCTATACCCCAGTCTATACCTCAGTCTATACCCCAGTCTATACCTCAGTCTATACCCCAGTCTCTACCTCAGTCTATACCTCAGTCTATACCCCAGTCTATAACTCAGTCTATACCCCAGTCTATACCTCAGTCTATACCCCGTTCTATACCTCAGTCTATACCCCAGTCTATACCTCAGTCTATACCTCAGTATATACCTCAGTCTATACCTCAGTCTATACCTCAGTCTATACCCCAGTCTATACCCCAGTCTATAACTCAGTCTATACCTCAGTCTATACCTCAGTCTATACCTCAGTTTATACCCCAGTCTATACCTCAATCTATACCCCAGTCTATACCTCAGTCTATACCTCAGTATATACCCCAGTCTATACCTCAGTCTATACCCCAGTCTATACCTCAGTATATACCCCGTTCTATACCTCAGTCTATACCTCAGTCTATACCCCAGTCTATACCTCAGTCTATACCTCAGTCTATACCTCAGTCTATACCTCAGTTTATACCCCAGTCTCTACCTCAGTCTATACCTCAGTCTATACCTCAGTCTATACCTCAGTCTATACCCCGTTATATACCTCAGTCTATACCCCAGTCTATACCTCAGTCTATACCCCGTTCTATTCCTCAGTCTATACCCCAGTCTCTACCCCAGTCTATACCTCAGTCTATACCTCAGTCTATACCTCAGTCTATACCTCGGTCAGAGTGAGTCACGTGTTTTATACATTTTATATACTTACGGTTTAGGTCTCTTCAATTAATTAGTTGAATGGGTTTATAACCAAATATTAAAACATAAGTAGGTAATGTGTAATGTTACCATTAAAAGTATATTATGATATTATTAGAAGAGCTACATAATAGCAGCATAATAGACTTCTAATATTAATAACAGCATAATAATAAAATAATATACTTTTAATGGCAACATAATAGCACAATGTAAACATGTGAGGCTATTATTTATGATATTATGAAGCTATTACTGTTAGCAGGGTTAACCTATACTTTACATATTACAATTTCATATATTATCCTATATATTGGACAACGTTATTTCTAGTTTAACTCTATCCTATCCTATACCAGTTACAGTGTACCTCATCCCGTTACTGTTAATTTATACCCTGTCATATATATATATTAACATATACTACCTAGGGGAGGGAAGGTTATTATGGCCGATGTTTTTATTACCTTACAAGAAACAAAATATATCATACTAATATTGGATATTATGATCCAATAAGTTGTATATACAATTACAATATGTTGTTCTAAATAATGGCTATCAACATTTAATCATTTAATTATTTGTATTCAAATTATTTTATTTTTATTAAAAAGCAAATTTTCCGTATAAATAGAGATATAATACACTAGTGCGGGTATTATGGTCGATAGTTCCGAAATAGCCACTATGCGTCATGTATTCAAATACGTACTATTTTTATAAATAGAAAATAAAATACATTGTATCAGATATCAAGATACACACGCACTTTTATATTAAATATAAAAATAATTAATCGTTATCCCATTTAGTTATATTTACTTATATTCAGCTACAAACTTTTTTTTCGATAAAAATTACGATTTTTGATTTTTTTCTCTAATCAAAAATCAATAATTAATATTGATATAAATAAAAAATAATGTACACTATCATTCTTAGAATTATCTACATTTTTCGTATATATCATTTTTTGATAACTATAATGGTTCTTGAAATATCGTTATCGGCCACATTACTCTTCTCTCCCCTACTTACTTACTTTTGTCGAGTTCTCACTAGATAAACATCCTTCGTTATCCATCATCAACAGCTTCCTCACAGTCGCAGTCACTTTAATATTACTATATATGTCTTGTGTTTTCTCCCTATCCCAGCTAACAGTAAGAGCAGCATAATAGCAGCATATGTTATAGCCTCAAATTTTTACATTGAGCTATTAAATGTCTATTATGCTGCTATTAATTTGTCATCCTATTATGCTGCTGTTATTCTGCTATTATGCAGCTATTAATTGTAAAAGTATATTATGCTGCTATTATAATAATAGCAGCATAATATACTTTTACAATTAATAGCAGCATATATGCTTAATATTATAATATTTAAATAATGGCAGCATAATAGCAGCATAACAGCATCATAATAGCATAACAAATTAATAGCAGCATAATAGACATTTAGTAGCAGCATAATAGCACAATGTAAACATACGAGGCTATAAAATATGCTGTTATGCTGCTATTACTATTAGCTGGGATGTTTCGTATACCAGTATTCATTATTCCATAAAACTAATTTGTGTGCTATTTCGTCTGTGTGCCTTATGCAGTGACCTGCTAGTCTCAATCTTCTTAGTTTTATCACCTCAGTAATCTTTGGCATTCCCCTTTTATTGGTGACCTTATCTTTCCATGATATATGTGTGGTCATTCTAAGTAGCCTGGTATAACAACCATCTATTTGCCTAAGCATTGTGGAGTCGATTATCATTAACATATGTCTGATATATAAATATGTAAACCCTGTAGAGTTTAACTATATATATAAAATAAATATATTAACCCACAGAATATTTATATATATATCTTACATAAGATTATAGTGCGGTATTTTTTTTCGAATTTACATGTAAATAAATACGAAATCCACTCGGCGCATTTGAGCTAATGTTGTTTTTATTACAATAATTCTTATTCTTTATAAATACAATAGTTATTCTTACTAGTATCTAATCAGTCTCCTCCTGCAGTCATTCAGATTATTAATATTCACACAGAATATGCTATCTTTCATAATGTTTTAGATATTTAAAACAATCACACATATCTTTGACGACTCAATAACCACAATTACTATACTACATACTCCTTATTTACTATATAACATACATATAATACGACCAATATTGCATGTCAAACATTACATTATTTATTTTGTTGAACATTTATAATTTATTCATTATTATGTTATAGCTTACAAGTATCTTACTATTATGATAAAATATAAATCTTAAAAGGGTCAACGATCAAGTGTGCATTTACAAAGTAGGTTGGTGATACTTGCTACAACTATAAATTATATTTTGCGAAAAATAATTGTAATATTGCCTATATTTGTTATCTATATATATATATAGTAATGAGAGAATTATTAATAAATTGAATATTATTATATGCAACTCATATTTGAAATTAATTTATTTCTAAAATATTAGCATATATTTTTAAAATTGTCAATCTATTATTACTATATATACTCTATTGACATTTTGCACATGTGTGAATTATATGTATATATATTTTCTATATTAAAAAAAATTATTAGAATATATCATAAACTACTCACTGAATTTTAATACTAGTGAATGTAAGAAAATAATTATTTCGTGATAAATGCATCACGTTAATAAAGAAAAGTTAAAATTGATAATATACAATTATACTAAAATATTATCAATTTATTTATAATTTTTACTAACCTTCATAAAACAGATAATAAATTGTGCATAATATTTATCATATAAAATTGTATTATAGTGGGTGATCATAGGATATATTTTGATTGGATAGATATTGAAACTATAATAATATATATTTATATAAAATATTTTTTTCAGTAATTTTGCGTCTGTTGTGTAAGTTACGTAAAATGACAACAAATTAATATGCACAAAAATATCAAATCTGAAAAATATTGAGTAATAAATGTTAAATAGATATAATAAATTCCATAACAGATTTATCTAATATATAGTATTTATATTAAGTATTAGAAATATTGAAAAAAAATATGATGTGAACATTCCAATTTGTATTAAAATGAAACTAACTAAGATGTATTCTTTATATTCTATTAATATAAATTAAATAATGTGTTAACATTTGATCAAAAAATATTTGTTATACATTTTTAATATCCTAATTTATTTTATATATATATTAAATGTTGTATCAAACTATATGTTAAACTTCAAAGAAAATAAATGTTGTGTGCTTTATTTTTAGGGTATTTTAACAAGAATATCAAATTCCAATGATAATCTGTTTATTTTGAATATACTATTATCGCCTATAACCGACTTACTAAATAAAATAAAAACTATATTACTGAAATAATATATTATTATAAGTATATATCTACAGTAAACTATCGCAATTTTCTATTTATGATTACCTGAAGGTGTGGAAGAAGACACATAACACTATAGGTTTACATGTATAGATAGTGAGGAGTCAGGGTTTCAATTATAATGAAGAAACTTAATTTATATTAACGATGATGGTACTGCATCTTATTTAGATTATAATCAATGCGATATAGATATAGCTAATATTGTGAATAGTAATGTTAATCATAGAAATATTATAATTAATTGAAATTTTATTTATAATAATATGTATTTACCGGGACGTTAGTTTTAATAATAATAATTTAGATAAATATAATGAAATAAATGACATCATTCAAATGTTTATAAATTAATATATGAACAAACAAAATATTTTATTAAAATATTATTCATAATTTAAATTTTTTTTGTCTATATTATATATCTCTCATATATATATATATATATATATAGTCATTTCTAATAATAGAGACCGGTATTTAAAAAAAAAAGTGTTATTAGTCTTAAAATTATATTTCATATTTTAAATGCTAGGGAATACAACTCTCATTCCAAGAACGTACAACCACCTTTCGTTCCTTATTTAGTGAGTTGAATGTTGCAATAAAGTTAACGGAAAATGAATATATTCTATATGCGGAAACTTATTATACTTCAATTATTATTGATATTTAATAAGCGTATTTACGTTAATAAATAACACACATACGATATATATATGTACTGGTATGGGTGAGATATAATGATATTTATTAAAGTGGTTTAACAATAAGTTGTAACACATGAGAACACACACACACACGTATACATAAATATACGCGCGTATGTATGTGTACGAGGAGAGTTATAATATAATTCCTAAATCGAGTTAAACGAAGTGTGGGGGCGTGGCCACGAGGGCAGGGGGGCGAGGCTTAGTTGTCTGATATCTGCGACTTCAGCAATAGGATGGACTTCCTCTGATCGGAAGGCAGCATAGCTATCTGACCATCGGACAACTGTAGTACTTGCATTATCAGGGCTGCCTGTATGCAGGGACGGGTGTAATGCATCAATGTAAGTGTGTAGGTGTGTGAGCGCGTGGGTGAATGTACATTATTAATTATATCTCTAGCCCTAGCATTTGGCAGTGCCATCTGTATTAAGGTTCATATGTTAATCAAATATAAGTGTATAGTATACACTGTATAGTTTACTTAGATCAGTAGTCACATGATTTTATTTAAACAGGCCGGATACTCGATATATGTGTTCTAAGATGTCCGACCATCACGTATATTTAATCAAGTATTATTTAATCAAATTAAATATTGCAATTATATATAAATATATAATATAAACTTATTTAAATATTTATTTAGATATATCGTAGTATGTCATTACTAATAAGTCAGCAGGTATTAATGTTTAAATCTAAAAGTACTGCTAGCAATATATTGTGATATGATAATCACAATCAATAAAAGTTTGTAAAATATATGTTGATAATATTTGCAATCGTACAGTTACAGTAGCGATTACATATAACTATAGTTACTACCAGGCATTAGCTAGACATCCTCTTCACTAATGATGTTACTACGCTGCTGGTTATTTGAACAGCGTTGGCGGGATAATATGATTCACAATATTGTAAACATTATTAGTTTTACTATTTTTCTAGGTTGTTCAGTTTTATTATATTGATTGTGGTAGAAAAGATATGATTATTAATGGTTTATTTATTTTAATTACATTTTACAAAATGTGTGTTCATTCTACATACTAGGCCTTCAATAGGTATATTGAACTTTCTAAATTTGGCTTTACAACCTTTTCTAGATTTATCAGTTATTTTTTTTAATTATTTCCAAATTATATTTTCATGTTTATTAAATTATATGAATATCAAATGATAAATAAAATATAAAAAAATCTTTGTATATATTTAAAAGAAATATATTCATAATATAATTATATTAATTTATATTATAATATAAAATTGTAGAGCAAGTAAATTCTTTTATCTTATAATATATAATAATATTCTAAACACAAGACTAGTGTAAGTTGTATCTATAATATGATATACAATTAATATATAATTCATTGATCTATTCCAATAATATATAAAATTGTTATTTCTTATATTTTTTGATATTATACATGGTATACTTTATATAATATAGCCCAATTATAGTCTATAATGTTTTTATTAATATTGAAACTAATATTAAATATACTATAGTTTTTAAAATAATATATTTTAAGTAATCAGTAATTTATTTAAAAAAGTTAAATTGTTATATTGTTATATTTTGTTATACTATACATGGTATACTTAAATAATATAGTGTATACTAGTGATGTAAATGATGCTGATGACTTTCATTTTCAGAAAAAATATGAACCCGAGCCGAGACTAGCTACTATCCAAACGAGTTCGAGCCGAGTTGAGACTTTATAGGGTGTTCACATCAATTCCGTTTTAAAAAACGTACGTGTAACTGCAACTTCAAATGATTCATTCACGGCAAATTTGAAGTTATGAGTCACACTCCTATTTATTTGAAGTTGAACTACACGTTTTCTGAACGTTTTCTGAAATAGGATTAATCCTATTTTCTGTACGTAACAACACACAGAATTAGAGAGAACAGCTAGAATGAACACACAGAATTAGAGAGAACAGCTAGAATTCCACTTGATTCCAATTGATATATATATAAAGTATATTATTACATATAACTTATCGAATAACTATTTATTAAATATATATATATATATATATATTAAATATACTATTTATTAAATATATATATATATATATAAAGTTTGTAAAATATAAAGTATATTATTACATATAACTTATCGAATAACTATTTATTAAATATATATATATATATATATATATATTAAATATACTATTTATTAAATATATATATATATATATATATATATACATATATATATATATATATATGTATATATATATATATATATATATATATATATATATATATATAAAGTATATTAACAAATGTTTATTATTACATATAACTTATCGAATAACTATTTATTAAATATATATATATATATATTAACAAATGTTTATTATTACATATAACTTATCGAATAACTATTTATTAAATATATATATATATATATATATATATTATAAAAAGGTTATATAAGATGGTATACAACTATATATATATTTTAATAATATATATCAACTATACAATAGTAATATATAATATATATTTCAATAATTTATTAAATATTTATTTAAATTATATATATTTCATAAGTTTAGATATAATTATAAGGATTTATGTATTATATAATAATATAGTATTTGTTATATTAGTTAAAAATATTAAATTAATAAATATAATGTATGTAGTATTTATGTATCCTATTAGTGTATTTAAAGAAATATATAATACTACTATTTATACATTGAATTTAGCTATATCCCACAATTAGATTTGTTACAATTGATTTTATTTGTACATATTTAAATATAGGTGGCGATATATGTCTACCCTTACGACAAACTAAAAAACACGGAATTGATGTGAACACTTAAAAATCTGTTACTTCAAATTTGCTGTTAATGAATCATTTGAAGTTGCAGTTACACGTACGTTTTTTAAAACGGAATTGATGTGAACACCCTATTAGGTAACTGAGACTAAAACTGCATCGATACTTTAGATTTGACTGGCATCATTTACATTACTATTCTATAGTATTATTAATAATATTGATTGTAATATTAAGGTTACTTTAGTATTGAAATTAATATATTTGTAATACTAAATATCAATTTACTAAATAATTAGTTTAAATTATATAAAACGGAGATTTCACACTTTTAGACTAATATATAATTAAAATATAAGTAATTTAATATATGAAATATTCTAATTAAATATATATTATAATTAGATATTTACAACTAATATTTACATATTTTCATATCAATTGACAAATTATAAAGAATATCACTGAATTATATTTGAATCGATATATTTAATTCAATGAATTATCATTATATGCAGATTGTTCAAATGATGAAAACAAATTATATGTATTTTTAAATATTAAAATATTTTATAAGTAATATATGCTAATTTATCAAACCCAAACTTGTAAAAATTAATAAAATAATTTATATAAAACCTATTATATATGTATATATTATTTATAAATACATATTATAAATAACTAGATCTTATAAATGGGAAAGCTATTTAATTATATATGGTTATTAATAATGTAAATAAATATATAAATATTTCTGATTTATAACATTTTAAAGTATATTATTTTGTATATAAATATGTAAATACATAATAAATTCATATTATATTTGGTAACATAAAGTTATAAATATATAATTATCATTAACCCATTAAGCGCTGGAGGCGCGGGGCAGCGGAGTGGGCATTTTGCTGGAGGCATAAGACAACACGAAAAATACTTAACTTATAATATCATAGTTACGTATTTTTAATATCAAAGAAAAATATTATATTTATGTGATAATTGTAGATTAAAATGCTTTACACAATAAATAAGATACTTTATGAGCATTATATTCTACTTTTGTAAATAAATACACTTTATTGACACTTTTCATAATTAATTATTTAATTATTAATAAATAATCAATTATATTATGTCTTATTATATAATTAAAAAGTATCGTAGTTAATTTAAACTTCAAATTGTAATTTTGATTACCTTAGAAACAAAACATTCCGTTAAAACAATGCTTTTTTAATACACTTAAAAAAAATAGTTCCAATACTTTAATAAAACATCTTTAATCGATCTAAATAAATCAATAAAAAATAATTCATAAAATAAATATTTATATTATATAGTATACTTATTTTTAATATATAATTATCAATTTTTCATATTATTTTATAATACTTTTACGAGTTTATGCAAAAATAATCGCTTAGTGATATGCACTAACATTTCCTATATGGAAAACGGTTATGATTTATTGTAATTCGGTCTTTTAGATATTATTTTTATCCTGTAAACATCGTCAATTTTTAAATTATTTATTATGACTTCTAAAATTAACTTATGGACTTATAACGATATTAACGATGTTGAATCTGATTGTAATACTCCGGCAATAGCATATTCTGTTAGTATTATTATTGTATTCTAAATACATATTTTTAATCATTTTAGATATTAATAATATATTTTTTAAAATAAATTGTTTATTTTTATTTATCAATTTTATTTTTATAATTATATATATCTGTACATTATACTTTATGTATTATATCTAAATTATTAATTAACTTATTATAATTAATAGATAGTATGTATTAACATACAATTTTATATCTTATGATACATATATTTTATGATATGTAATATTTAAATTAAAATCAAATATACAAATAAATATATTGACAAGTTGTTGACAAGTTGTTTCTAATGTAAACATATTTTAAATTAGGATTGCGCTACAGATTCAGAAGATGATTTTTTCTCACAAGATAACGTTATTATAATATTTTAATTAAAATATATTGTATAAGTTATACAGTATAAATAATGATATAGTTATATTAGTGAAACTATTTATATATAAATTTACAATAGAAATTAATATTTTTATAAATTTAAAATGATCTAAAATTGGGGGTCTGTCTGAAACGGCTACAATATGTATATAATGATATTGTTATATTTAATATAATATATAATGATATTGTTATATACATATTATAGTAGCTTCTACTTGTAATTAAATAGTTTTCAGAAAATATATACAACTCCTACGTACTTACGATATTCGCATTGTAATTAAGTAATTTCAAACTTAATATTTATAATATTTTCGAAAATGAATTTTTAGGAAAATAACGTATTAGGACCACTACTCTAATAATTTACGTATCGTTGTGTTATATTAATATACACATAATATATTGCTTCTACTTGGAATTAAATAGTATTTCTGAAACTATATAAAACTCCTATATACATACAATATTATGTGTATTATTTTAAATATTTTCGCCATTTCAGACTACTCATCTAAAATTGTATATATTCATAATTATAGTACTTGTAAATTAAATAATTAATTACAAGTTGTAATTAATTTTTGATTATATATAACATAGAAATAAATAATCTATAATTATGTATATTATCCATAAACTAAATTAAAACGTGATATTAATATTATATAAAACAAAATAATATAAAATCTAATATATAGTTTGTTGCTAATCAACACAATCTATTATTTAGTATACTATCCTAGATGAATTTTGAAAGTTGAGAAGAGGATTACTAGCTTATGTAAGTATATTATAATTTAATAAATGTAATAAAATATAACATTAAAATGTAAATTAACATGACATAATAAAATTAATTTATTTATGTATAAATTTATAGAAATTAAAGTTTTAATTTATTATAATTAAAAATGAAATTAAAATTTAAAATTTTATATATTATTTATCAATCAAATACATGACATCATAATTATATCAGAAAAAGGAGATAGATGAAGAAGAATATTAGGAATAGAAATAAGAAGATGCTGAGATATCACTGAAATCTTTACGTTAGTAGCATACTTTTTAATAATTTATGTGTATATAAAATGTGGTTACATGATCAAAAGCTTCGCAATTTGAATGCCGACAAAATTGTTATAATTATTCTAATTAGTGATTTTATGATAATGTAACTCTACATAAATATATAATATATTATATATAGATATCACGAGAATGTGTCGTAAATATTGTTTAAATTAAAATAACGTGTACTATTTGTATAAATTTAGTATTTATACTAATATTAAAAATTAGTATGGATATACAAGTATGATACACGATTAATCGTATAATAATATATTATATTAAATATATAATATCATACTATAATACTATACATGTATGCCATTCATATATACATTTATACAATCATTATTTAAAATTTTTTAAATAGCGAAAATTGTGACCATAATCCATCATATGTATAGATAATATATAATAGTAATTGTATATATAACTTATTAATTACATTATTTGTAACTGTTAATATTTGGGAATTGTTAATGTTTCCAAAAAGTTTGAGCGCCATGTGTTTGGTACTTTGTAAATAAATCATGCCTTCAAAAGTTACCATATCAATGCATGCATATATGACACATTATAATTACTAATTAGTCTATAAATATAAACCGAATACATTCATATACATTATGTAATTGAGTATAATACATACTGTATGTAGCATACACTATTCTAATGTGATATATCATAGAAAAAAATATATATATGTAAACAAGTATTTCTAATTTTTATATTGTTTACATAAATGTTCAAATAATGATCGCAATGATAATTTCAATATATCTATAAGTAATATAATATTAATAATACAATGTTAGACATCAATATTAGCAAATTTAAGTGTATACTCTTTATTTATAAATGTTTACCCATGCTCAAAACCTTTCTGAAATAACTAGAAACAGTTTCAGACAAGCTTATCTACTTTTTTAAATCTATATAATTTCATATTAGGAACGATACCTTCCTCATGGATGGATAGAAGAAATGCCACAACATCAAGGGATTACTGTCGTGTAAAGCTGCTAAAGAGGTCGCCTGTCATATAAATATGTGCTATGATTTTCTAGAGTCTTTCGTGTAGAGATTGTGCATGCAAAACCGACCACCACAAAGGGGTGTTAACGAAATCATACCTATAAGCAAATGCGTTTTCTGGATACCTATACTACATAATTGTTTTGTGTAAAAATTCCGTCTATTAAATACTCTTTTTTTTATCATATATATTTATTTATTTCCATATCCTATTATAATTGTGTATGTAATAAAATCTTATATTCTAAATTTAAATTGATAGTGTTTTTTGTTGTTCAATTAATTATGATACATATTTTATAGTAGTAAAATAGTTTATTTTAGAAAAAAAGAATAAAAATTAGAATATTTAATTAAATAATTCCATTGAACATACCATATTAAGTATATAAACCATATACAATAATAATTATATAGATTATGTAAATATTATTCCACTAATTTTAATAATTTATTTTTTTAAGAAATGATACAATTTTATATTAGGTATAACTTATTGAATATTTGATATAATATAACATTTTAAAGAAGATTATTATAAAGTAATATTATTTCTATATCTTATTAAATATGATTTTTTTATAAAAGTTTACTAATTCAAGAGTATTAAGTATTTAAAATAAACAATTAATAATTATAAAATATATATTGTAATTTATTTATTTTTATTAAAAAAATATAACATTATTGTAATATCTATCATTGGATATTAAATTATATTTAAACAATATTAGATATTCTTAAACAGTATTTTATTATCTTTAAAATAAACATAACTTGTAATGTTAAGAAATCAATATTTCATATATACATTTATATTTGGAAATTTATACTGCTAAATGTAAATCATATATAAAATACACAAAAATGTTAAAATATTCAAATACTATATTGTAGATAACTTATTGAATACTTTATAAAATACTATCTTTTTAATATAATTACTATAACTTATTAAATATATATGTATTATAAAATTACACTTATTAAATAAAATAATTACAAATTATTTATTGACCTTAATTTAAAAAAAAAAAAAAACCATATTGATTTTAATATATATCATTGGTTATTGATTTATATTTAAAAATTTTGAGATATTCTTAAAGAGTATTTTATTATTTTTAAAATAAATATAACTTGTAATGTTAAGAAATCAATATTTCATATAGAAATGCGTATTTGAACATTTATACTACTAAATATGAAAAATATACAAAATAGCACGGCGCTCTAACAACAGGAATTCATATTTATGCAGCTGTTAATGTGTTAATATAGTATTATATTAAATTATAATAAACTAGTAAACTAATATTGTGTGTGTTTATTAGTATAACTGAAATTTAAATTATTTAAAAAAAATTTAAAACCTAATATTACTGATTTAAATAGTTTTTTAAATGTGTGATTTTGTATATAAATATATAATAAATTGATATTATGTTTAGAAATATAAATTAATAAATATATTATGTTTATTAATATACTATTATTACATTAAATTATAATAAATAGTATACTATTATTGTACAGTAATATTAGTATATATGTAATTTTATAGATATTTCATAAACACTATATTCTTGTTTGTTTACATTTTGAGTATGTAGGTCAAATATCACTATGTATGCATGCTATATATGGAGCTGTGGTGATTGGGTATAAACTACATTATAAACAAAGAAACACTATTTAATGCTTATAAATGTATTTAAATTTTCAAAATTGATAAATAAAACACAAAGTTATACAGCATTTATTTAACCGATTATTTAGTAATCATTACTGGTAATTAAATTATTTATTCAATTAGTACTTCCAATAAAGTACTCTTTTTATATACTATATGATTATTTGAAGTATACTTTATAGATCAAATTATAGATACATTTAAATGTTTTATTTCCAACTTGTAAACAAAATGATATATTAATAATTTTGAAGAACTTAGTGCCCTTAATAAAAATGTCTGACCGAAATAAAAATATAATTTGGAAAGAATTTACGGAAAAATAACTGATAAATCTAGAAAAGATTGTAAGAATATATATTATACTATAATGCTTTTTAATATAATATACATGAAAAATATAATAATAATCATAGAAGTAATTATAACAAATAACATTCAATAATATTTATTTATTAAATAAAAAACCAATAACATTGTCAATGGTACTAATACTACTACTACTACTACTACTACTACTACTACTACTACTACTACTACTACCACTACTACTACTACTACTACTACTACTACTACCACCACCACCACCACCACCACCACCACCACCACCACCACCACCACCACCACCACCACCACCACCACCACCACCACCACCACCACCACCACCACCACCACTACTACTACTACTACTACTACTACTACTACTACTACTACTACTACTACTACTACTACTACTACTACTACTACTACTACTACTACTACTACTACTACTACTACTACTACTACTACTACTACTACTACTACTACTACTACTACTACTACTACTACTACTACTACTACTACTACTACTACTACTACTACTACTACTACTACTACTACTACTACTACTACTACTACTACTACTACTACTACTACTACTACTACTACTACTACTACTACTACTACTACTACTACTGACCCGTTCTCTGTTGTGTTCATTTTGACCGGTGTCCCCTAGCAAAGCTCTGAATTGGGCATTATCAGACGGGAAATTCGGCATATTGTCAGGTCCTCCGAATGGAAGCATACCTCCTCCTCCTCCTCCACCACCACCCATTCCTGAGGGGAATCAATAATGGTGTTTACGTTAAACTTTCACACATGCGCACACAGTATAGAAGAGATGTGGTGATATGGGTTTAGAGAAGTTAGTCTAGATAATTATACTACTATAAATTAGCTGTGCAGTAGTGAGAGTTGAATTTAATTTTTTCCTATACAAATATCCAATAATATCATCAGAAAAATGATTATTGTAATTTTCTAGAAATACATAATTTATTGGTGAAATTATTAAATTAAACACTATCAATAATAAAGCAATATGTTTATTCACATATATATATTTAGATGATAATAAGATTAAGACAGATTACTTAATTCTTATATAACCATTATGGATTTTTTGATTTTGTTGGCTTAGACCAAAAATAAAAAAGACAAAGTGTTGGATTTTTGCCAACCCTGTGAAATATTCAATTATGTGGTGAGTTGTTACTACTAATAGAGATTATATAGAACCAGCTATATGAGTTAGTACAACGATAACATCTTAATAGAGCACCAACAGAGGAAGTAGTCAGTAAGTGCATGTGTACCCTAGTATTAGTAGAATAATTGTAAATTGTAGATAGTTGATATAAATTGTTGATAGTAGATAGTTGAGATAAAGTGACAATATTTAAAATGAAAAAGGATAGAATGAAGATGAAGATATCAAATGAATATAATGGTTGAAGAAAAGTAAAACAATAAAAAGTACATTTTTAAACAATGCTTGCCGTTAAAAATCCTTGGGTTTCACGAACAAAATAGAATATATTCTATTTTACTGTACGCACGTGGAAAAATAGAAATCAGTGTTTTGTCGTGTAAACAATTTCGCAATCAAGTTACACATTTTGATTCGGCAAGCATATTACTTTGGAGACTAGCGATGAATTCGTACCTGGTTGCTCTCTAGTCATATAATCCATACTCATGAACGTAGGCATATTTCTGACATCTGCGTGCAAGATTATTAAGTTATATTATATTGAAAATATGTTCATTTACTACTTACTTCAACCTATTATTTATCAGTTTGGGTTCTACTTGAACAGTGATATATTACATATTAAACTTCACATATTCGTATACCCACTTAATGTTTATTATAAACATTTAAATAAATAATATTTAATTAATGAATATACAATTGATGTATATACAAATTATAATAAACTAGACTATGAAATAGAATCTTGTATATTTTTATAAAAATTAAAAATATTTGATAAATTTTATATGATCTTTCTCTGAATAATTATTTTATTCTACATAAATTAGAATAACATATACTACATAGCTATATGATATATATTACTAATTCTTTTTACTATAGATAGCAATTGTGTATGCCTATATATATATATCTATCTTTACAGTTATTTATATATTTAATTGGCATATTGAAAAAAATATTGTTATTTCAAACTCAAATTAAGCTGCATTCACATCAAGAAATACAGCTGCATATCGGCTATATCCATGTATATCTAGATATCATCGAACATCCAAATCAGATAGTTTAGGTGAGAACGGCTATATTTACAGGTTGATACAGGGCATGAAATACAGACCGATGTTATAACAAAGTTTAAAATAAAGATATTGTTTACTTCGTTTATAACCTCTATTAAACAATGATCACATGATCATTTTTATATAAGTAGATGGTATATGTTTAAATTTTATCAACAAGTCTTTTTTATTATTATTAGGAACACGCCATTGGATTAAATATGTGATTCATATTATATTTTACAATAATTAATTGGGTCGACTACTAATGCGTTCGTTTATATATAAATTACCTATTATCAAATCTTAAATCTTTGATTTTCCCGATATGTTGTAAATGTTTTAAAATTAATAATTTGAAGCAGATGATATTTGGATTTAAAAATTGGGCAGATATTTGGCTGTATTTGTTGTTATGAATGCGGCTCTAAACATAATTATATATAATTATACATAAGGATAGATGTAATAAAGTTTACTATATGTATCTAGTATATGTTTAATATTTGTATTTCATGATTAGTTCTACTATGTATCTGTTACATTAATGAACACCATTGTGAGATCATGACAATATCCCTAAAGAGGGTCACATCCCACTACCAGTATTTCCGGAAATGTTATCTAGAAAGTGATTTTCTAGCAACCACTATCACATTTAATGGCTTGCTTTTTAAATTTTAAAGTAACAGGACTACAGTATTAGCAAAGAGGAAAGATATAACACTCACGCAAAATCGTGTAATTCTATTTTGTATACAAAAAACAACACCGCAACCTATATAGTAAATTTTCGGAAATTTTTTGTTTATAATGTAAATTGGTATAAACTATGCACTTTTAAAATGAAAAAATAATATGCTTTAAATTATTATTTTTATTATGAAAACTAAGTGTTCATTACTAATATATAACAAGCAATACTCCTATTTAGGATATGTTGGTTTTAAATGCTATAAATATCTATGTGGTGAGTAAAAGCTAATTTATATTGCATGTAATTTAATAGAAAAATTAAATCATTGTAGTATGCAAATCGCGGAAAATCTAAATCAATATTGCAGCTAATAGCGGGATGTATGAATACTAATCACGTTACATATATATGGAGTGTTATATCTTTGCTTCGAAAAATCTTTGGTGTTAGTTTCTTGGAAAGTATTTCATAACCCATAAAAATAAATTATATAATTAACATCTTTTTAAAAAATAAAAATTGTGTAATCCGAGAAAATATATTATAAAAATAACATCATATTAATTATTATAATTGATATTTGTAATGGTTTAGGTTGTTTTAATAAATTAATAAATGTAACATCTTATATAGAATATATTAATTAAATAATTATAAAAAATAGAATTTTATTTGATATTTTAATTTTTGTATTTAATAATATTTATATTTAATTTTATAATATCTATCTATACACTCTCACTATTAAGGTTCATTTTATACATATATATGTACTATAATATAATATATAAAATTTATAAGGAAATTTAATAAACTATGATAATATATTATATAATCTAAATTCTAACAAATTTTCAATTGAAAATTTTAGTTTAGTAAATTTCAATAAAATATGATTTGTAGTAATATTAATTATAATTAATTATAGTATAATAACTGAAATATACTATTTATTTTATATTATTATGACTTATTTTAAATATTTAAAAAATAAAATTCAATATTAGCTAACATTTATGGTGTTGTCAATATCATTATTACATAAAGATGTTAGCGGATTTTTAATACAAAAAGTCATGAATCTATCTTAATTTTGTTAACAATTTTAGAATTACTATAACCCTTACCATAGTTATAAAACTGTATATATACCTGGCATTTGATTATTTGGCCTCCTATCCGATTCGTATCTGCCGTTATCCATCCGTCTATCATTGTCCATCCTTCTATCAATACCCATCCATCTCTCCTGATCCAGTCGTCTTTCCTGATCGATCCGTCTGTCCTGTTCCATGCGTCTATCCTGATCCATGCGTCTATCCTGATCCATATGTAGATCGTGGTCTAAGTGCGGTCTATCGTGACCCTGCGATAACATGCGACGGTCTGGGTCACCTTGCATGTGTCTGTCGGAGTCACCCATCATGCGCAAGTCGTGATCTTGATTCATGCGCAAGTCGTGGTCTTGATTCATGCGCATGTCTTGATCCTGAGAGATGCGCATGTCTTGATCCTGAGCCATCGCTACACGTCTAGCGTCTATATCGTGATCACCTGCTGGGTCGATGTCGCTGAAGGGACTAGTGTCTGCGTGTACGGGAGAGGAAGCCCCACCCTGGGTAGGGGGTGTTGGCATGCCCGGCGTGTCGACAGGGAGCGATTTGGGTGACTCGTCTTGGTCGGCAATGTGTCTTCTGTCGATGTCGTTGAAGGTATTGTCACCTGGTGGTGGGCGGCTGAGTTAGTAGCGTAGACTATATATTTGATATGCTGCAATAAGCAAAGTTAGGTCTAGGGTGTAGTTGATAAGAGAAAAGAGTGTGGATATTCTAAAGTATTCAATTCTTCAAATATATACAGAAAAAAATAAAGATTAAATATTTTCTTATGATAACATATGTTATTGAAATAAATCAAAATAATTTGTAATTAAAAAATATAAATGTTTAACAGTTATGATAATTAAAGATAGATTCAATCAAGAAAAAAACTGTAGATTTATAATATTTATACAGTGTTTTATTTTTACTAATATAAACAATATGAATTACAATATATGGAAATTTATGTTATAAAATTATAAAAATAAAATACTAAAGTACATTATAATAATAATAAATAAATAATAATTAAATATTAAATTGTACATTAATTATAAACATCTACTAAAAACTATACAGTTAATATATAAACCTAGATAAATTAATGTTTATTAAACATTATTAAATTAAATTTATTTAGGTAAATTGTCTTTTTTATTAATATGATTAATAAAATTATAATTATTTATTAATATCATCTAGTTATTATATAATTAAATAAACACTCTTCGAATGCAATTATATATAAGTTACATCAATTGAACCGTTTATATTTGATGTTAGATACATTATTCATTAATTCTTATTCATCATAATATAAATATAGAATATCAAGGATAGGCTATAAATATAAATATATTGAAATACCAATAAATAAATCAATGAACTAGCAATTCTAAATTGTATACATTTGCAAATTATGTGTTATAGAGTAACATATAGACAACTATTCTTATATCAAGCTATATCTATATAATGGGATTACAATCTACATGTTAATATCAATAATTAGAGTTGGAAACGAATAGGTTTCATAGTAAAAATAGTATTATATAATTGTGAAGTTAAAATTATAAAGTTGATGTATTTATTGTTATTTAGTGGAGTCCTCCTTTCATCCCAGACAGGAACTTAGATGACATTTTAACGTATAATCATATGCCTCTAATGTCCTTTCGAAACAGCTTTATATATTGGTAGTTATAAATACGGCCCAGCGAGAAAGCTCTAACATTACTGGATATACTGACTGTACTTTGGCCTCTATTAGAGCTTATCGTTAGTAAACAATACAGCTAACCTTTGTTCAGGAATGCGCTATCATCTTGACCACCTGAAATGTGGGCAACAAAATTAATTATGTTGATCTGGAGAAATTGATTACAATGGTAGAGATTTTAAATATTAGTTATAGGCTTTGTTAATTTTATAATATTACAAATTATTAATTAATGATTTTATTAGATTTTAATTAGACACACGGGCTTAATTTGCAATGCAAGTGAGAAAATAATTTCTATAGATGAAATGATTAAAAATGAATGTAGCTGGTATTACTGTAGTAGAATATACATTAACCCCCATAGTGTTCTAGTATATTGTACATCAATAAATGAAGTATGTAGTATTTGATATATAGTTTAATATCTATATAATAAGGTATTTGAATATGTGGAATTGAAATATAAAGTATATAAATATGATACGAGCTTATATAAATCACAAACTATTAGGAGCATTCGATAATTTCTGAGATGCCTGTGTGTGAGTAAAAGTGTAGGTCATACTTGTGATAATTAAGTTTAAGAAGGTTATGTAAGTTAAGGTGTAGGTCATACTTGTGCTAATTAAGTTTAAGAAGGTTGTGTAAGTTAAGGGGATTCACGGTCTTTAAAATAAAAAAATTTATAAACAAAATTTTATTTTTAAAATAGATTACTACATGTATAATGTATGATATGTTAAAATATCATATGTTAAAAACATATATAAAGCATAAAAAACATAATTTTATAACACTACCTATTTCTAATAAAATAATAATTAAAAAAATGGCGCAAAAATTATGGTTTACATATATCATAACACTGTTTTTCAGCGCCATCTGTTGGTTTCATTTTATAAATGCTAGTGATTGGCCGTTGGCTTTGTTCTATAATAATAAGATAGCGTCATTTCATTATTATTATAATTTGATATGGGTCGATTGACTATACGACAACTTTCGAGGCGTAATCGAGATACAATCAAGGTTTATATTATATATAATATGTAACTATTATATAACTATATAATAGTATCATATATTATTTATAAAACGTCAGATAAATGTGTTTATTTAGGAATATAATATCATAATATATTTACAATATTTCAATTTGATAATATTGTAACAAAGCAATTAGATTTTATTATATTTATGCTAATCTAATTTTATATTATATATAATATATAACTATTATATAACTATATAAAATTATCATATATTATTTATAAAACGTCAGATAAATATGTTTATTTTGGAATATAATATCATAAAATATTTACAATATTTCAATTTTATAGATTTTACGGGTAGATGCTGCAGCTAGAGATGCTACAAGAGTGAAAGCCTCTAAGAAGAAACAGGTGACAGAATCTAGGGAAGGGAGACGGGCAAGACAAAGAAGGCAAATTTCATCAAAGGATTTTGGAAGTGGATTACTTTTATAATATCTAATAAAAAAAAATCAATCATAATTATATTAAATTTATTTTTTGTATATTTTTATTCTTTCATATGCAACTATAATATATAATAATAATAATTTATATAGATGCAATTTATTTCAAAAGCATGACAAATTATACAAGTTATATAAATATAATATAACAATTGTAAGAATTAGCTAAACTAACTTTGACCATAATAATAAATGTCAAAAAGCAGATAAATAATATAGTCAATCTTTAAAATCAATTATCTCAGAATATAAGTTTTTTTTATGAACATTTCTATTTCTCAATGAATAATTGACTAAACTTGTTCAAATTTTCAAAGTATGTTTAGTATTATATGTATATTGTAGCTACAGAAAATATTTGTGATTAAATGTAGAGTTTATAAATAATTGATAATTAAATTTTTTAAATAAATATTTTATTTAAAAAAATTTTTTATTTTTTAAAAATGTTGATATTTTCAAAACTATTATTCTAATCATTTAGAATTCCTATAGAACAATTAACACAATATATCTTAATGTTATGCAATTTAAGTTATGTGAAAATCTTAATTATTTCTTGAGTTTTTGAATTTTCAAAAAAAAAAACGTCCTATCTAATTACATTGAAATCTAAAGACCGTGAACCCCCTTAAGGTGATGGTCATATGTAAGTATTGCTGAAGTATACTGCAAATAATGAGGTGAATATGAATGGAATACTTATGATAAAGATTAAGGTGATATATATGCTGCTATAGTGAAATTAAGGTTATATCGATGAGGTGGAATATAATAGTTAACATAGGCAGTCCTCCATTTGTTATGAATTTTACAGAATTGTAATATCTTAAACAATTATAAACTTATTGATAATTAAAAAAATATAACAATCCCTATCTTTTTACATTGTATTTTCAAAAATGTTCAAAACAAGCGTAACCCTGTAATAGTGTCTATATTCCTTATCACTAATCATAATAGCAGAGTCCACCACTGTGTAAACGGATACACCCATTCAATACAAATATTAATGTTTACAAATATAAGTTAATTCGTATCAATAAAAGTTAAATCGTTAAATCATATATAATAAATATATATATATATATATAAGTAACATTTATTTGTTATGGTACGAAATGATTGGTATTAATAATGCTAGCAGAGTCAAGTTTGAACATTTCAATGGGGATGAGTGTAATTACATTAGATGACTAAGATTATACCTATTATAGTAGCTGAACATAAAGTAGAAGTAATATAAAGTAATTGAAGTTGTAGAAATACCTACTACGATGAAGTACTATCTCAGCTACTACTGGTATGTCTTCTAACCTCAGTGTTAGTCTCATTATTAGTGTTATTGGTGTCTGCCTTCAGTGGGGGTACCTGTTCATTCTCACGATGCAGCATAGCCTGTTGTGTGTGTGTATGGGTATGTGTGTGTGTGGGTGTAGGTAGGTATGTAGGTGTGTGGGGTTGTGTATAGGAGTGTGTACAGTTAGTGTGGGGGTATTTGTTGGTCATGGGTGTACTAGTATATATGTATATGGTGAATACAATTATCTGGTACACATATGTGAATGTGAATGGGATATTTGAATGCGATATGTAATTATATACATAAATATGGGTGCTGAAATATGAAGGAGCTTAATGAGATAAGAACTAGTAATGCATTACTATGCGGCTCACTCCTATACTAGAATGGGGTACATTAGTAGGGCACGTTACTATGGGGCTGAGAGGTGAGGCTTGGCTAACCACCGCTACTTGTGGATCCACTATCTTCATGACTATTTCAGCCTGTAGTAATGCGTACGATAGTTGTGGATTCATGAGCAGGATGTTACGCGCCTCGTTCGGATTGTTCTGGATACATGTCTGTTTGAGGGGGCGAGGTTTAGTAGTGGGGGGAGGGAGGGGTGCATGACAGGTAGACTAGGGTAGTTAGTGTAGGATGGGGGACCACAACATCGTATGTAGAAGTGTCACTATTGTAGTGAAGTAGAGGTGTTATATTATGATATTCTCCATCTAATCGAATTGTCAACTTTATAACTTTATAATGATCAATATTCTACGTTTAGTGCAATCTAGATGTAATAATGAATGTTATGAAGAATAATGCTGAATCTGGCAGTGATTCTCTGGTTAATGCAATCTGCCTAGATAGAGTCAGATAAATGAAGATGATGTTCAAGAAAAAGCTTTACATAATCTACTACAAATCTATACATTCAAATATGATAAATAGGATGGCTACATTATTTATTAAGAAATATATTTGATAAATTTGATATGGTATATTATACTTTATACATATATATACAATAACTGTAGTATGATGTCAAATCTATACTCTATATATATATACCTTACCTTACCCACAGTCGAGATTTCTCGGCTAAAATAATATATATATATATATATATATGGTATACGTAAGCATAATATTTAACCCTTTAAGATCCTATATTTTTAATAATACTGCATTAAATAGTAAATATATTTAGTAAATACCCATTATGTATGTTTAAACAAATTATACGCATATTTAAAAAAACGAAAATGTGTACTCATACTTTACAATTTGTCTATTACAAGTTATATTTATTTTAACTAGTATATAATATATTATATTTAAATAATTATAATAATTAAATACTTTTTTATTTAAAATAAATTTCAAACTAAAATAAAATATAAAAAATGTATATAAATATATAGATAAAATGTTTAATATACAGTAAAATCTGCTTGTATAGACAGCCACATGTATCGATATATCGGTTCTAACGAAAATTTCAAATATATTTGTTAGAATTTCCATCTAATACATGTTACAGAATATCGCGTGTATCGACAATCAGCTGTATCGACAACATTTTACTATACAATTTAGAATTTTTCATCACGTGTATCGACATTATGAAAATATTACACATTTTTACTATATATACTATAGTATGTATGATATAGAATTGAGCATATTAATAAACTATGGACTATATATATATGTATATTATCAAATAAGTTATGATGATACGAAGAATTAATCTTTGTATTATTGTAGATTCACTACACTATGCACATTTTTATATATATATTACCCATTTATATATATATATATATGCATATACCCCTATATACATATATTAATATCATGTTTGATACTACGCAGTATTGTATACTCTTACATAGATATTCGTATGCCAGCATTTGTGCCTATATATAGACTTATACGAATGTCCCTACCACGCTGGTTAACTCCATGACTTGTTATTGCCAACGCACGCTTCTCTGGAATGTAAGCGCACGCGATATTACGTAATCGAAGTCGCTCGCATTCCTCTATAATATCCTAATATGGCATCTATAATTTATATTAGTGTAATAATTAATAGTATTAACTTAATATACACAATTAACGATATCATAGACATTAAGGATAGCATATATTTGATAATACAAGTACATATTCTATAAAGTGGGCGTAATTTAAAATTAGCCACGCCTTTATCATATGTAACGACAATCGGATGTATCGACATATTTGTGGATCTCCTGGGATGTCGATAGAAGCGGCTTTTATTGTATATTAATTAATAAGGTATTTTAAAATTTTATAAATTGACTTATCTGTACCACAATTCAATACTAATACGAGAGCTTGGTCAGAATTTATTCTTGAGCAGGTAATTTATAAAATGGAAATAAATAATGCTATAAATATTAAAATTCTTCAAAATATAGAATTTATAGTTATAGTGACCTATAGTTAGGTTAATTTAATAATAACTACGCGAGATTCATTCATATATTGCAACTATTATAAACATTTTATTTCATTAAATTATTATAATATAATTAATTATTGATATTTTTAATTTATATATTTACATGTACAGATGTTGATTCATATGATTTTTATTTTAAGAACTAATTGTTTTAATATATTTATATCCATTATATTTAAAATAAACAATGGAATGTTGTTATTATTATAAAGATAACCAGTTAATACACGATATTGATGATATAAAATTTTTATTTATAATTTATTAAATGATAATTATATATTTTTTAAATAAACATTATTTACTGCTGTAGTATGTGACAATTTTCAATAACTAAAATATAAAGATAATTTGTAAAAATCATATAACAAAGAAAACATATTATAATATATTTATGCAGTTTCATTTATATAAATCAACTGCTGAATTATAGAATTATATGTGATAATAAATTACGAGACAGTCCGAGATGCCTAGGAATTTTTTGAATGAAGACGGTCCAAGATACCTAGGTTTTAAAGGGAACAATGCAAAGTTATTTGTGGAAATGAAGACTATATTCACTGATACCGCCAATTATAGAGGTTAGTAGGGTTGGGGTCAAATACAAATATATTTTTAAAGAATCAAATACAAATTCATTTTATCAATTACAAATAACATTAACACATTAAATTTTAAATCATATTATTATATTTTATATAAAATAATAATCCTTATCCATACACCAGCTTGCATAATAATTAATTGAAATCTATTTAAAATATATTTAATTCTTAAATAAAATCAATAAAATAAAAAACTGTAAACAATAGACTAGTTGCTTTGTTTAGTTGGTTTGACAAGTTATAATTTTAACAAATACATTTTCCCATTGGACATTTTCTATATAGAATATAAATTAATAAATTTATTTATAAGTATTCATAAAATTTGATTGAAAATTATTATTCTATTATATAATTTGTATTATTTAATAAATGTATTATTTAATATAAATGGTAAATTTGTTGTTATTTTTTTTATATTCATAAAGTTAATTGTTAAATTCTACATTCTATTAAATTATTAAATATTTATAAAATGGTATTTTTTCACCAAATACCACGAGAGATGGGGGACATGTGAATCACCCCCCTCACTCTAAATTACAAGGGGCAAAGTATATTTAGCTCTCTAACAATTTATATATATATATATATGTAATTTATAACTTATAAATAATAAATTAACCATAACTTATAATTTATAAGTATGATATTACGAGTTATACTATATAAATTATACAAGATAATATAATATTTGTTTAATAGAAATACATTGTATATAATATTCTATTATATTAATTATAGAAATACAATATATACAAATATATGTAATAAATTATATATCAATTTAAAATTTAATTTAAATATAGGGGTCTGCCCTATATTCGGTCACATTAAAAGAGATTTTTACAAATAACCCACAATCACTAAATAATTATTATAATACCGAAATAGCATTCATGTATAAAATATAATGTACAAATTAATATTAATTCACTTTGTAAAAATATTAAAATCCATCCATAGTGTTTATAATTCTTAGTACAGTTTTATGATGTTATTTATCTATAAATATATATATATATATATATAAACTGCCTGTGTGGCTCAGTGGCTAAGGCATCAGACAAACAAGCAGTAGGACACGGGTTCGAGCCTCGTACGGATAATTAATTAATTTTATAAAATGGGTCTTAAAATATTATTTAGAAGTGATCTTATATAATTGTGTATAAATAAATGATCGGCTCTCGTTAAAACCATGGATGCCTTAACATGAGAGCAGCTTCGAAGGGAAATTAGAGCCACATATATGGTTATAAGTGAAAACTTCATCTAAGTTCCTGGATGGGATGAAAGGACTCAAAATTCCTACAAATAACAATAACAATATATATAGAGATTTTTATTTTGCATTTGTTTGATTTCATTGGAAATGTTTATTTTTCTGATTTGTGTAGCTGCATTACATATCATTCATATACATACAACATGTAGTATGGTTATTCTACTGTATGAAACAACTACACAGGATTATAGATGTATATGCGCATACATTAATCTGGTGAATAGGCTAGCATCTCAATAACACTAGGTGGAGGGGAGGTGAAAGTTTACATCAAGAATGATATGGGCATAAGACCACTGGTTGATATGTGAGGTAAGGCAATAATGTTATATAAGGTTAGGGAATAATGATTATCTATAGTAGAAATTGTTACTATTTTTACTATAGCAATTAAGGAATAGTAGGTTGTATATGATATATTATGACAATGAATTACAATACAATACAGTAATTAAATTGATACATTACATATAATAGTTACTTAAGATACAATAGTACATTGATGAATAACATGAGATACTATCAGGTACCAGATTACATTAGGTACAATGACTACTATATACACATTAGCAACTAGAGTTACAATGATAAAGTAGATACACAGATACTATATGTGAATTGAAATAAAGATTAGTACAACATACTTTCGGTATATTAGGTATTGAAGGTTAACATTACCTTCATCTGTTTCATGAGTTCGAACATCTGTTCTGGTGGAAGACTGGAGACTGCCTGTGAGATGGCTTCAGGGGCTTTACCATCTTCAACCTTATTACCGTATTGATTCTCATCCTCTTTAGCGGCTATGTGGGGTAGAGGGAGGATTATTACGGGGGTGGAAGGGGGGTTATTACAGGGGTGTGGTGTGATGAACATGGATATAAGTGTGTATGACGTAGATTGCATTGCTTCACATACATTATAGGTGAACGATTATTTAGGGTATGAATTTTGAGAGGTGTCATTATGAATATTACATTATGAAAGTGGTTATTGGGGTATAGTTAAAAACATGAATATTGTGCTGGGGGTTATAAGTAGTTTCTAAGTGTGAACCGTTACAGATGGGATCGACTACATTAAGATCTCCTGCTGCTGCGCTGCCCACCCGAAGCTGTCGTCCACGGAAGTAATGATTGTTGAGGTTACGGATGGCGGACTGGGCGGTCTCTATGTCAGAGTACTCACAGAAACCGTAGCCCTTAGGTTTGCCCGTGTCGCGGTCGTGTACCATTCTGCGAGGGAGGTTAAGGTCGTGATGAGGTCACGGAGTGGGCTGGGGGTCGTGATGAGGATGGGGAGATGATGAGGATGATAATTAAAAATTTGATATCGAGAATCAGAAATAGAATACAAACTAAATAAACCTGACTACCGATTAATATAAATAATATTCTAAATGATTAATTTGATTAGTTTATAGTGGAATGACGTAAATATTTATAAAAGCGACACTTTCATCGAGTACATTGATTATTCAGCTTTTGAAAGCCATTCGAACACGGGTAGTGCCACCTAGGGGGATAACCTGAAACTGATCACATTGCCCGCCTGCTTGAAGATCTCAATCAAGGATTCATCAGACGTATCGTACGGGATATTACCAACTGAAACATGTGCGATGATGTTATTGAATACCAGTGATATCGTGACCATACATATTAATATATATATATATATAATTATTTAGCAAGAGTAGAATTTACATTAGGCACGAAATCACCAATCTGCACGAGATCACTGGTTACTATATTACGCTACCGAAACTTTTTATAGATATAATTGAATCTATCTTTATATCAAATATGTCATCGTGTGTCAGATGCCGGATGACTTTGGCATATTTAGTTAATCACGCATCAAGCCTAAATGCGACGTACTAGATATAACGTATTATTTCTCAGTCATTCGTGCATTACAAATGTATTCTAATAAAGCGTACTAAAGCTTTGTATATTACATATCTGTATAATAATAGGTACGATTTTATAACTATGACACCGATGATATAATGATTAACAAGCTGATAATATTTTTGTGTATAATTTAAAAAAAAATTCATACTCTAAAATAATGACTCACACTCTGATACAATATTTAAAATGTCTTTCATAAATTTTTGTTTAGAAAATATCTAATTTAGATAGTTTAATATAATCGGAACATAGATTATTTAATTAATATTCTTATTTTAATTTATGAGTTTAATATTTATTATAAGATACTACTATAACTTATACTATAAGTCTTATAGTCTAAAAGATATTGAAAATATATATATATATATATATATTATAATATTATTATGAGATTTAAGCAATGCTATTGTAATTATAGAAGTAATACTGCGTATCGACACTATTACCCTCTTTATTAATATGATAAGTTTCGCTATAAACTCTAATACTATGTAGACAATATGAATTCCTGATTACATATCTACAACAAAAAATAGAAACTTTATTTATCTATATATATATAATATAATATAATTATTATAATAATAAATTATATATATTTTAAATACATGATGAATATTATTAAATAAATTTGCAATAAAACACTAGATATATATATATAATATTAAATTTTAATATAATTATTATATTATAATAAATTATTATATATATTATTATTATTATTAATAATATATTATTATATTTATTGTAAGGTTTGGGTACATTTATTAGTTATATATTAATCTCAATTTTATAATTTGTCTTATTTATGATTTAAAATATTAATCAAAATATGAAGTGTTTTATATAATTTTATGAGCTCAAAATTGGATACAATTATATCACAATTGTTTCAATATACTATATTTATATGTATACAAACTAACAGCAATTTTATTTTAGAACAAAATTTATTTTAATTTAATTCTGAAAATGTATTATATAATTATTATTATGATAGTTACTATCATATACTATGATTCTTAGTATAATTAACTTGAGTTATCAATTATCAATAGTAGATTATACTCTTATATTTATGTATTAAAATATATATTTTAAAACATTTATAATATCATATTAGTAACTGTTGAAATAAATATAAATATGTGTGAATATTATTCATTGAAAATATAAATTATATGATTATTATATAATATCATATCATAAATTATGATTTATAATAAATATGGCTAACAATATAATAGTATAACATAATAAAATATATACATAATATATACGATCAGCATTAGTTAATATCAAAATAATAGTAATATAATACATATACATGTTTAAATAAAATTGACGTTAGTCCGTTCCTACCTATTTATATATATATATATATATATATATATATATATACAGGGTTGGCAAGCCTTTGAAAAACCTAAGTTAGGTTTTTCATTTTCTTATAATTTTAAAATTATAAATACGATTTTTTTGATATTTTTTACAAAACGTATATTATATACTATAAAATTATTTAATAAGTTTTATTACAATAATATTTATTTATATGATGATATTAATATTTTTAGTGATGATGATAATAATACTGTAATATATACAGTCTGTATAATACAGAAGATAATGCTATATTAATTAATGGTTACTGCACGAGTTGAGAACGGTTTTCAAAATGTTACCAGCAATTGAGGCGGGCGGCGAACGCGCATAGTGTATACACTGTCATTTTAACTGTATAATACAGTTAAAAATAGATTATATGTTTATATTCACTCATCACTGCTTACCGATATCGATAAAGCTTATATAAAATATATTATATATTTTATTTATATTATATTATAGGTACCTGGTCAAAAGCTTCGCGATTGATGCGCGATTTGAACGCCCGCAAAATTGTTTATTCGAATTACTGAATTTACAATAGCATATGATTGTTTGTTGAAACATTAATATTTATAGTTTTAGTTATTTTCACTTATTTGGTTTGATTTGGTTGGGTTAATTTTAATATTGTTTAGGTTTTTTTAGCTGAATTACTGTAAATGATTACATCCCGAGTGAGCTTATAAAACACACACATATATAAATATATGGTAATTATAAGCCGTTGCATGTATGATAGTCTATAAATAAACATACGCTAATTATAATGACCAATCATAAGCTATTGTAGAATCCCTAATTCGAATAAACAAGTTTGCGGGCGTTTAATTCGCGAAGCTTTTGACCATAATCCATATTATATATATATAATATATTAAATTATATAATTTATATATATAGTGCCTCGCCGCCACTTCAATTGCTGATAACATTTTTAAAACCGTTCCCAACTCATGCATCCCCCTTAATTAATTAATATATTTAATTATACAATATTAATTTAATTTCTTTTTATAATTTATTCATAATATATATTTATATACATGTATATAGCATATACTACATTCCCTATCAACTCTTTTTTTCTGTATATCAAATTAATATTTACATATTATTATTATAGGTTGACATCATATTTAAAAAAAAAAGAAAAAACCTAGATTTTTTGGTAGCCAGTAACCTCGTACGAGTAATTTCGTACGACTTGTTAAATTTAATTTATTTCATAATAATACAGTTATTATACGATTATATATAATAACTTATTATATATTGATATAATATATTGTATTATATGTATAAGAAATGTATAATTATGAAATAAATTAAATTTAATAAGTCGTACGAGATTACTAAATAAGTCGTACGAGATTACCTAGTACGAGATTACTGGCATTCGATTTTTTGACACCTAAAAATCTAAATTCAAGTTTTAGAAAAAGTAGGTTTTGACCAACACTATACTTATTATAGTACACATTATAATATTTAATATAATAATTATATATGTTAAATTATTATATTAAATTAATTTTGTTAAATTAATAATTATATCTATTTTAATATTTAATATAATAATTATAATAATATTAAATATAATATTATATTATATTATATTAAATATAATATAATTATATTAATATTATTATAATTATATTTTTATAGTTAATGTATAATAATTATATATTATATATATAAATATTTAAAAATCGATTTGATAACCAAAAATTAAAATGTATTATTAAATTATTATAATAATTATTATATAATTATAATGAACCAAAAACAGATCTTTGAGATTTTTCTATATTCTGATCAAGTCCGATATTTTTTGGATTTTTATTTTGTTGTTGAGATTGATGATTAGGTGGCTGTATCGGGGGTTGTTGTTGAGGTGGAGCTTGTGGCTGTTGTATCTGAGGCGGCACCATTTGAACTGGAGGAGGAGGATTAGCGATAAGTGGAGCTTTGTTTAATCTTGGAGAATTTTGTGGCGGCATACCACTCGGTGGTTGTCCTATAGGTGGAGGAAAAGGATGTCTATTTGGCATTCCCCTGGGAGGTGGTCCACCAAAATTTGGTTGTTGGAAGTTATTAGACATTATGTAAATTTATAAGTATAATCTTAATTTGAATGGTAGAAAAAATGTAAACATATAATAAATATTGTATACAATGATAATCGAAATTAGCACAAACATATTATCAATGATTTTCCTTCGGAAAATCTTTGATATTATAAACGGATTATAAATAACAATAAATGGTTCCGAGTAATTTAGAGTAATTCAATCTGGTGTCATGGTTTTTTATTTACCTGTAAATAAAAATCTATATCTAGTGTAATACCGTCATAAATATATAGGTGGGTACATAATGTACCGTACATTATAATGTCCATGAATATATATATATATATATATATATATATATATATATATAAGTATATGTAATTAGTAATCTATAATTATATATCTATGATTATATTAAATAGTTAAATCATATTTTATTAAGATATACACATACATAATCTATTTACGATAGACATATTGTAGTACAATATTTATATTTCATAAAATACTCATTTTATATTGATGATATACCATAAATAATAAATTAAGTAGTTCTAGCTATTTATCATAGTATGTAGTCCTCAGGGCCGTCTTAAGCATACTGTGGGCCCCGGGCAAAAAAAACACATGGGCCCCATAATAATTTTTATAACATATTAATAGGGTCATTCTAGCAATAACTAATATATTTATAACTATTAAATTTATATATATATATATATATAAATGATATAGGTTATATTATTATTCTATGCATTCTATGCCTAATACAATTATGTACAAATATTTAAAATCTTTAAATTTTGAGTTTTATAAATGTTAGTTTTTCATATATATTTACATGTTTCGTGTGAAGGATGTGCCCTTAAGATATGTATAATATATAGAGGGGGAACTCATTCACTCCATGGATGGACATATATATTAAGTGCACCCTTACATTCATTGCAATATAATATTGTATAAGATAATAAATAAATTAATTAGTAAAAAATAAAAATGATATAAGTATAATTAAATATTTATATTACTCGATTTTATCTCTAAAAAATGAGTAGTATGTATTAATTATAAATTTCATTAATTAGCTTTGATTATAAATATAATGTATCCATACTTAAAAGTATTTATTATGTCAGAAAATGTCATAGAACATTATTTATAAGTTTAAGTTTCGAGAACCTTAAGCTATTATCTCTCAAGTTTAATTATTTGCCATTAAAATACAAGGTATATTCGGATGAAAATGTCTACATTTGTATATACATCTATCCCACCATATATTGTATAATAATGTTTAGATAGTCCATTCCTTTGAGGTGTATATCAATACAGTATAATATATATTAAAAAAATTGTATATACCTACTTATAAATTAAGTTGTCAAATATTGGTAGAAAAGAGTTATTTTGAACTTGCATATGATGTATGATGTAAATTCAATATTTAATCAAGTGATATCATTATACTAATTCTTTTGTAATTTGTTTTTTTTGTATACTCAAATAAAATCCTCATAATCATTTATTTTCTCGCCTATGTATTTAATAAGTATATACATATTTTTTATTACTGCTATTATTTTCTCAATTGAACCTAATTGCAATACTTTCATGATCGACTTTATTCTACAAAGTAATTAGCTTCACGTTTTTCATAATATTGAAGTATACAATTCTTGCATTTTACTGAATAAATACATTGACTCTATTAATGTAATTTACGTAAAGTACATATATAATATCATATATATATATCGTAGTTATATAACTTATGTAATAATAGGAAGTCCACAATATAATGCACTATAGTTATTATATTATAATAGAATTATAATGCTATAGATTGTGATGACCATATTATATTCGATAATTCTTTTAATACAAAATAGTATATCCTTTCTTTAATCTAGATGTTAAAATATTATATATTTAGGTTTGCTAAATAAACTATATTGATTTGGTAGTTATATAACTTATGTAATAATAGGAAGTCCACAATATAATGCACTATAGTTATTATATTATAATAGCATTATAATGCTATAGATTGTGATGACCATATTATATTCGATAATTCTTTTAATACAAAATAGTATATCCTTTCTTTAATCTAGATGTTAAAATATTATATATTTAGGTTTGCTAAATAAACTATATTGATTTGGTATGAAACCAAAAATATTGCTGCAATTGTAGTTGATTCAACGGTATTTTGCCCAACTAGATTTAACAAAGGCGCAGCTCAGGGGGTCCGTATTGCCAATAGACTATGGTTTATTATTAAATAATGCATTTCATTTAATATTCCAGACATATTGCTAGGTAATTATTGAAAAAAAAACTATAAAGCAGAATACTCATATTTGAATTGAACTATATACATATATATATATATATACACTACAAAATATAATAATATATACACTATAAAAATTGTTCTTAAGACACATATTTTTTTAATACGCCCGCGTAGATAGAGAAAATTTTATTATTTTGAGAAAAATAATTTTGAAAAGATATTTTATTAGTCTTAATTACTACTATACATCTATATAAAATACCGTTTTTTCGTAATTTGTAATCAATATAATTCTTTAAATATGTCAGAAATTATAGTTAACATATATCTGAATCATTTTAATTTTATTAAAAAAACGTTAATATATATTTGTGTTCTCGATATAGTGGTTAATAATCCTTTAATACATTTATCTAGTATCATTAATCGCTTCCAGGTTTATCAATCAAATATTTATCAATTCGTTTCATACTATTTCATCTGATATTCTGATATCTGTGAGGTAGTATATGGTGTTCACTATTAGCATGTGCTCCAACCTCATTCATTTACGTATTACCATAATATCTTCATGTACATTTTGAAATTTTTGTAAAATTCACTTTTCTCATATGTCTAAATAATTCATATTTAATTAATTTATTATATTATTTTTATTTGTTTAATTAAAATTAATAGTATATAAGAAAATAGAATGTATAAAAATACTGTTTATAAATATTTTTTTTTTAATAAATAGTAAAAAAATGTTTCTCAAATAATTTATGGGCCCCCCAAAATGTTGGGCCCCGGGCAATTTCCCGGTTTGCCCCCCCCTTGAGCCGGCCCTGGTAGTCCTACTTAACACACAATAGAATATAATTTCCTAAGTTAATATTAGTATTTCCGATAATGTTAAAAATAATACAAGTTCACAACTGATATATATATATATTTAATATTTTAAATTACTTTAGATTAATTATATAATATACAATGTATATTAGACCGGTTCGTACTTTTTTTTTTCTCGTAATTTTATAAACTTCACATCTATGACAATTATGTATGCTATAATTTATAGACCTATATCTTAAATAGTTTTATGCCACGAGACCTTTTTATTTTAACATTGAATACATATAAAATTTAATATGGGTGAAATATAGACTTTCAATATATAACACATACTATTTAACGTTTTGTAAATGGATCTGTGTTTAAAGGTGAACCAGTTTATTGTATATATATATCCTATATAATATAAGTACTGTTTATAGTTTATTGTATATTGTTGACATTTAATTATTGAATTTGTTCACACCTATTTCGTTGTTTCATCTGTTTAGGCAAATCTGTTATACCTATAGTTATAATTCAGTATTTACTATTTTACAGAAGTGAATGGAGGTTAATTATGAATTTGTTATGGATGATAATACATTTTGTTATAATTGATTTTAGTTTATTTCCACTCAATTCGTTAATTCCGAAATATAATTATTGATATGGATTAATAGGTAGTATTAATACCTATATGTAGTATAGGTATTATTAGGTATACATACTGTAGTCTACAGGTAATATACAATGTGGAATATATACATGTGGAATATAATACAAATAAATAACTACAATTAATGATAATATTTAAACTTTTTAATTTCGATAAATTATTGACAGAAAAATATTTATTTAAAAACAATTATATTAGTTGCTGTTTACATTTTATTGTTTATAATTTAAAATTGGATTATAACGATCCTAAATTAACATACTTAATTGTTACAATAACAATTGTTGCCGTTATTATATAGTTACGATATTTATTTAACTATAGTTATAATTATTATTCTCTGATACACTCATATTACATACGTAATATTGTTACCTAAAGTATAGAAGTACCATTTCAATGTTAGTATTTTATTAGTAGGATAATCTAGCTGACTTATTATATTTGTTAGATACATAGTATTTATTACATACTATCACTGATAGTATCAGTAAATACATAATTACATATAAACTTTATCTTTATATGATATAAAGATAATACATTTTAAAGTCACACACACACACACACACACACACACACACACACACACACACACACACACACATATATATATACACACATACACCAGGCCCGTAGCCAGAAATTTATACCAGTGGGGGCAATTGGCCTTAAGGCCCCACAAAATTATAAGACTAAAATGTAATAAATATAAACTATAGTTATACTAGTATTCATATCACTACTAGTAATTTACTAGTAGTTTACCTATACTCTATTACTTATATTGATTCACAATGTGAATTACTCAGGGTATAAATAAACAATAAATAAAAACACACTGCGTGTGTGTGTTTAATATATACTATATAAACATAACTTTATATGCATATAATAAAATTAAAAAAATCAGTAGGATCAGGTTAATAGGTGACGTATACAATAATAACATCAGTACCTATATAAGTCTACAGAATACTAGCTAGTGAATTAAACATTTAGTCATGGAAATGTAAGCTTATATCGAGATTTTCTAATATTATAAAGAAAATAGTTATCAGTGCGTATAATATTAGTAATGTGTGGAGAGTAATATATGTGAGAGGTTATAGTGAAACCGAGGGTAGTTATAGATTGAGAAGGTGGAAAAGATAGTAGAAAAGGATGAGTAATATATGTGAGAGGTTATAGTGAAACCGAGGGTAGTTATAGATTGAGAAGGTGGAAAAGATAGTAGAAAAGGATGAGTGATTGATAGAGGTGAACTGTGTCGTGAAAATATGATAGTATTAATTGTAGTCATATTTAAGGAAATGGATTTATGAGAGAACCAATGAGTGAGATCAGTAATACAATTAAACATAGAAATTGTAATCAGACAAGAATCACTAGAACTATGAAATGGGGATATCTATATATCTGAAGATCATCGGCATAAAGATGATATTATAAGTTAATATTAGGATATTTGTGAAAAATTGATTTTTTAGAAATACTATAAATAAGGGCCAAGATATTTATCAATAATAGCATTGGACATACTGTAATTAATAATTTTAGTAGACACAACTCATTCTGAGGTATTATATATGGAGGATAACTGGGATATTGGACGATAACTTGATAAGTTAGATTGGTCAAGATTAGTTTTTTTTAAATCGGAATAATATACAAATATTTCATTGAATGTGGAACAATAAATGATATAAGAGATATATGAATGATTTAAGCGATAAATCCAATAAAATATGGTGATAATGAACGAAGTAGATTTAGTGGAATATGATCTAGAGGTATTCAAGGATATCATCAAAGAGAGAACAATGTCATGTGCGTGAAGTGAAAAATATGAATAGTGATTCTGAGTGGATGTTAATTTGAGATTAAGTCGTGCCGAGTTGATTTTTGGGAGTATATTGATAATGCTAGACATTTTTTGTTGGAAGAAATTGGCAAACAATGAACAAATAACTAAATCAGGTTGGTCAGGAAGATGCTTGGTCTGGGTTTTACCTACTAAGGTCAAAGATAATTTATAAGCTAGCTTAGAATATATTCCATAACTACCGATCATATCAGTAAAGTATGACGATTTGGTAGAGAGAAGTTTTTTCTTGTAAAGCGATCGAAAACGTTAAAGGAAATAATATCAGATTCAAGTATAGAGAGGCATATTTACGTTATAGTCTACGAAGTAGTTTCCTTAGGTTAACAAGCTCAATATTAAACCAGGGAAACTTAGAATAATTTCGGTTGATAAGAGTAATGGAGGATACATAAATATCAACACAATATCAAGCGAATGAGATAATGCCAAATTAAAATAATCAAAAAGTGTAGACAAATCAGAAGATATACTGCTGTTAAGTTAAGTTAAGTTGATGGAATAAAGAGTTTGGAACACACCATGGTTTATCAATAGAGGAGATTTTACGAAACGATCTAGAAGGTCGATTAATTTGTATAACCGGCAAGTTCAAATCAAATAATATGGCAAAGTGATCAGATATTAAAGAACTTTGAGTGGGATATGAAATTAATTTAGAATCAGCTAAATATAAAAAAAAGTAAATATTAATACTATTAGTTTTAGTAGTAAAGCTAACATGTTGCGTCAGGGAATACTAAAAAGATTATTCAGAGATAAGGAAGCACGATTTTCATTATTAATTTTAATATTAAATTCACCAAGAATAACCGTGTTAACTGATGTGAAATATTCTAAAATAGAAGAGAAGTCAGCTAAGAAATAGCTAGATGAAGGATGACGGTAGATAAGTTTAATTATAATAGTAAATAATGAAGGAAACTGAATATTACAGATCAGAATTTCATATGAATAGAAACATGGGGTAGATGACAAAATAAGCTTAAGTTCCGATGAGAATAACAGAGCTAGGCCGCCACGATGATGTAATGTATACCTATTAGCAAGCAATACGTTAAAACCACCAGGGGTAAGTTGGGAAGCTATAGCTAGAGCATAATCATCAATAGTTAGCCAAGTCTCAGTAATAGTAGATTTATACAAATTAGAATCAATAATTAATTGTGTAATCAAATTATGATTTGAAAGTTGCAACTTTATTTCTTACTGATCTAGTATTGATAGGTTGTAAAGAATACTTTTTAGGAGAGTGTACTGGTAGTCAATAAACAGTTTGACATTTTTTACGCGATACATAGAAGGAATCATATGATTGGGACCATTTATCAAACCATTTTTTTTCCATTTCGGAATTCCAATTGTAGTAACCACTTACTGTGAAAGTACTATAATCTAAAAATGGATATAAATTAAATTTGATTTATTTTGTATATATTTATATATATATACATATATCAGTATAATAGTATCGGTAAATCTTCTTATTTTATTTCCAAAAGATGCTCGACCACTTGTACATTTAGGAAAAATATTTCTGAGATCAGATGAAATTAAATAATTCAAATTTATTTGTTCTATATTTTATAGTGCCATAGTTTGGGTTTGGGGTTGGTTGGATATTTTATTCTGTTATTGTTATTCTGTGATATATTAATTTGTCTGCTCCTATTTTAGTTAGAAAACACAATAGTTTTTTGTTGTTTGCTCATGATAGGGTAACTTTTAATTAATTATAATTAAATTATTAAAATTTACCATAATTGTAGAAAATATTTTATAAAACCATAAATACTGAATTGGATCCTCACTTTAATATCTATAACTAAAATACATATGTATATACATTATAATTAATAAATATAATATAAATAAAATTATAAAATAAAAATATAAATATAATTGAATATCTAATAAATACTACATGAAAATAACTTAATGTGAAACACGTTTTAGGGGCCTACCTAATCTCAGGGGGGGGCCTAGCCGATCTCAGGGGGGGGGGCCTTGCCCCCGCAGGCCCCCCCCCGCGGCTACGGGCCTGACATACACATACACACGTATCGAATATATGTGTTAACATACATTTTGTATGGATATATATATATATATATATATAGACTATATATTATTAAATATAAAAATAATAATGTCTATAAAACAGTTAATATCGAGCATAGCACAGCACACCAACGCGAATATTGACATGGGCATTGAACTAATAACAAACAATGTTAGTATTGCATGCATGTGTTTGAAATGAATGCCTATATCGGAATTAGTTATAAGTGGCCGATTGTAAAGAGGATGTTCGTAATATAAGAATGAACAATACTAATAATAATACATATTTATATATATATAAATATATATATATATATATATATATATATATAACAGTTCACGATCCCGAAAGTATCATAAGGTCATGTTCATAAATATACGGTGTTCTCGTACGATTAGTTTCAGCGACAATACGGAATTTAAATAATATCTAGTGATTTTTATATATATATATTGATGTTCTATGCTACGGTAGATCCCGATTAACGGTATTTGTACACGTGAATAAGTGTGTGATAACCTATATTATATGATAAATATCACGTATATATATATATATATATATATATATATATATATATATAAATTATTGCTTGGTTTACATAATTATGAATTTCATTATATATATTACCTACCCAGTAAGTAGGAATCAATGGATAGTGATAGTGTCAACCTAAATGAATCAGTGATAGTGGTTATATTATAGTTTGATCATCGTCATGATTTGTGTTAACTGCAGTTGATCGTAATGTTATTACAATAATATTACAATCATTGATAATCAACTATAGTTTATATACTTCTATTACTAACTAGACTTATAAATCATTCATAATAATATGATTGTAATCAATTAATCACACTAACTGATAACTAACATTGATTTACTAACAGTTGGTAATCATTGAATGTGAACTTAACGGAACAAATTTAAATCAATAGTATTACTATAAGTATAATCAATGATAGTTAACTTATCACAAATTTAAATCAATGTTCATAATCGAATGAATATCAATGATTGTAATAGAATTGAAATATGTGATCGTAATCAATATATAGTAATACACGATAGTCATCTGGGACCGGTTGCTCCGAAAATAAAATATGTGCTATCACTATCCAGAGACAATCTCTGGATAATTCTCAGTAAATAGGGTTGCTCTGGAAAAAAAAAGTTCTATTCCAGCAAAAAAATATAGCCTAGGATAGATAGAGGATCGGTTGCTTTGGGATGTGTTAGCTATATTTATTCGCGTAGGACATTCGTGTAGCTGGACATAGTGTAAATGTCTATGTATAAAACTAGCACAATTTGATGATACTTAGGTGAACAATAAGGATCACAAATAGGTGTCCTTATTAAATTTAAAATACATAGTATAAAATAGTAAAATATGAAATATAGGTCATATATAGTCCTAATTGTTATATATATATATATATAATATAATAATATAATTATGGAGCTTCGTTAAAGAACGTTAGGAAATCGTGTTTCACACTAACGAATCCCCATAATTGTATTATTATAATATATAATAATTATAATATATATATATAGTTGTATATAATTTATAATATGTATAATATTTATTATTATTGTTTTATGTCATTTTGTTTGTTTTAAACAATAAACGATATCTATCTATCTAATATACGTATATATATATATATATATATATATATATATATATATATATATATATATATATATATATATATATATATATATATATATATATATATATATATATATATATATTATATTATATAAATTATATATAATGTACTGTATAATAATGAACACACTATAAAGTGATTCAAAATAATTTATAGTTCAGTATATTTCATAATATATAATATTTATAATATATATGATAATAACATATTAAATAATAATATCAATATTTAATAGAATTTTATTTGTTTTATGTTTTATTTTATAATTTATATATATATAATAAGTATATTAGTTATATAATTAATATGCTTTTTCCTCGTAAAAAGCTACTAAATAATTTCATTTAAATAGTAATATTATTATTATTATTATTTATATTACAAAAACATATTATAAAATAAAAAAAGATTCCTCTAGAGATAATCGTATACGTATAGGCATACTATAGTCAGATCTGTCCTAGACCTTATTCGTTGCATATATGCAGATATATGTATATGTATACATTAACCTACTACCTAACCGGTTTTATTAATTGTATACAATTACTAATAGTGATAATAGTTTTGATTTAATTATAAATAAATTAGAATAGAATTATATTTCATAATATAACATTTTACCTATTATTTTGTTATCATATATGATATATAAAATATATTTTACAACAATTATTTATTATATCTAGAAACTATACATACATCCTATGTAATTTAATATTATAATTAATAGTATACAACTGAATAAAATAACTTGTATTAATATTTACTTCTTAAATATAGGATAATTATAATAATAATATAAACTATTCAACGAATATTATTTCGATATTAACTAATGTTGATTTTATATATTATTTATAAATTTCATTATGTTATAATTTTTATGTTCTACAAATATTATATGATATTATTATAATATTTAAAACTATATTATACTTAGTATAATACTATTAATTTTTAGAATAATATTCATCTATCAATTTATATTTATATCATTAATTACTAATATCGCCTTACATACGTGTTAATAAGAATACATAAAATAATACAATAAACTAATGATAATTGATAATATAATTTAACTTATATTTGAAACTATATGATAGTATAATTAAGTAATTTAAAATAATATTTAACATATATTTAAAAAAAAAAAGTAGTATACTCTTATAATTAGTATCCTTAATATAACACATTACTTATCATTGCGTTAACTTATTATACAAATATTATCTATTGATTCTAGCTATAGCTATGTATACTTGAAATAAAATGGGATTTCCGAAACTATATAGAACTCTTATGTAGGAGAACTCCTACATATATGTACTTCATTTAATAATCTAAATATAATTAAGTAATTTCTAACTTAGGTACCTAATTATATAATTTGAAAATATTCGAAAATAAAATAAGGTTGTTATTATAAATATTTCTGAGCTTGATCTAAGCTAGGATATGTTTACAAAATCCCAGAGAAATCCAATAATCCCTATAAATAAGGATTGTCTTTGAATTTTCCTGGTTGGGATTGTCTCTGGCCAATCCCAGACATATTACAGAGCAACCGGCACCTGCTTACTTGCTAGATTTTGTTTTCGAACTTTACTTACTTTAGGGGTACCTACTTACTAGATATTAACATAAAAATTAACATATAAAATCAACAATTTGCGCATTATATAATACATATACACATGTTTGCACACAGAGCTGCGGTACTTCGTACAGGAAACCGACAACTTCTCCTGCCGTATCGCGTAAGACATCCAGTCATACTCGCGGTCAGATAGAACATAATCGCACCTCTAAACGCATCTACGTACGCGCTCCAACGCGATTAGAACGCGCGCACGACACCGATTCCGACGATTCGGTGGCCGACCTGGCGGAAAGTTTAGATAGCATGACGCTGATATCTTCAGCCGACGGATCCGTCCGCTCATATTCCGACCCGTCTTCGGACGAGGACGTTTCTGACGGACCTAAATTACCCGTATCCGAGTATTATCATTCGGGCGGTGCGGCGGGAGAGTACGGGACGAATTGGCCTACTACTAGAGGAGCGGGCGATACGTTGGATGACTCCAATGAAGACCCTGATCAACCGAAGCAAGATGGAGATGACCATGATATATCGACCGGAGAATTGGATAATATCAACTCGTATCGCAGCGCCGATCGTCCTAAAACCGCGAAATCTCGGCGAACTCGTAGAGCGCTAGAAAACGCGAGAACACGCGATGACGTCGACGACATTAACGACGACGAACCGGCTGAGATAGATCGTAAGAAGCGAATTAATAAAAAAGGGATAAGCGTAGGCGATATGATAGGCATTCATGATGAAAAGGTTTGCTTTGATATATTTATAATGTAGAAACTGTATTACTATAGTATATATATATATGTATACCTATATGTATGTAAAATATTATATAATATTATAAATTGATATATAAATAGTTTAGGAAATAGGAGATTATATTGATATTATGTTATTTTTAAATTATTTATAAAATAATATAACATTATTATAATGTATACTATATTAGTTATTCATGATATATTCATTTATGTACGACATAGGTCGTGCGTCGCACGATAAGAATTTTGTTTTGTTAATTATAATATTAAATTATTTAATTTATAAAATAATATGAGTAAACTATAATATATCATGTTAAATAATTACATAACATCATACAGATATATATTAAAAACTATAATTATAATATTATTATTATATTAATTTTAGCAGAAGGTATAAGTTTTCTCTTAACACTTCAACACGAGTTATTATTTGTTTGTATTTCTGTAATATACTTTTGATACCTCATCTTTAATTCATAGTTGAGTTTGTATTTCAATTAAATATATCGTTTAGATTAGTATATATATATATATATATTATTATTCTTTAAACTGCCAATATAGCTGCCTAGATGTAATACAGGTAGGTATACCAACACACATGTAAATAAGTTATCTAATACGCCATGCGGATATGTAGGATATGTAACTTCGGTTACAACCCTATCCGTATACACAATAAGTTTTAAAATAATAATTAGAAGTGGTCTTATATAATTGTTTATAAGTAAATGATCTGCTTTCGTTAAAACCATGTAGGCCTATGTATTAATACGAAAGCTGCTTCTAAGAGAAATTATAGCCATGTGGTTAACTTGTGAAAACTTATTATAAGTTCCTGGATGGGATGAAAGGACTCCACCAAAATAATAATAACAATAATGTATCAACTATATGTATATAGTCTATATATTGTCTATTGTTATAAAATATATTATTTTGTTTATTTCCATACGCAATATTACTTTATTTTGTAATTCAACCCTATATAACATATATTTTACAAATATTTATTTTTAATATTTGTTTCTAAAATAATATAAATATTAGATTATTTCTATTATTATGTATAATAACCCACATAAATATATCGACTGTTTAAATATATTATATAGTAATTAGATATATATATATATATATATATATATATATATATACTTTTATATTTAATTATAGAGTTTAATTATTAGCAGCACTTAAAGTATATATTATATAGCATATATTTTATATTATATTATAACTATTAAACGATATATCATTATTAAATGAATCGCAATCGCAGATGATACTAATAGAGAAGAATGGAACTTTTTCGCTAATAGACAGCGACAAGCTTACGGCTGAGGAGAGGCAGAATAAACTCGGGGTGAATTTTACCTCCGCTAAAAAATTAAAAAGTAAAAAGATTAAAAAAAGTACTTGGAATATAAACAGTAGCCTATATCAAACCACACACACACACACACACACACACACACATATATATATATATATATATATATATATATATATATATATATATATATATATATATATATCGTACTATTATGCTTATAAACACATATAATATCGAAATAACCAGATATCAATATGACAAAATCATAGTCCACTAATATCAGTAACTTCACTAACACCACTATCACTACTAACTCCAGTACCACAAATACCAGCTCTGTCCACTCGATGTCCAGTCACCCCCTCCTCTCGGCGGATCACCACTATATCTACACTACGGTGTAACAAGTCTGCCCCCAACCAGACCACTACTACTACTGACCAATACAAGTCACCATATGCTATGGACCGAACCACTAAGAATGAACTGGCGGTTAGCACGTGATACTATAATACTTAGTTGTCCTTAGCAACACCTCCTATAACCGATGTTATAGGATATATTGGTACTAGCGATTGACGATTAACGTATAGGTTTAGTTTGGTTTATGTGTTAGGGGTTAACCCATAATAATTATACTTTATTGATTGATATTTGTAAGTAAATACATAGTAGAAAGTATAAAGTAGTAATATGTGCTAACGATAGCGTTATTAATTTGTAACCTATATAGTAATCGTAATCGTAATATTTTATTTAAACAAAACTTCCACATCCGCATCCCAATCTCCCACCCACACTTTATAGTCAATATTGCGCGAGTTGTACATTTGTCATCGAATTATGATAAATATTGCGTTATTTATACATAGGTGTATTTATAATATAATGTAAAATCAATGTTAAAAAAAATATAATTTATAAAATAATCAAACAAATATATATATATAAATATTAATAATATATTATACAATCCATGTTAAAATATAGAAATAGAATTTATAAAATAATCAAACAAATATATATATACATATTAATAATATAATATAAAATCAATGTTAAATATAGAAATAGAATTTATAAAATAAAATAAATATGAACAATATAATGTAAAATCAATGTTAAAATAAAATAGAATTTTTAAAACAATCAAACTATAAAATATAATATATATATATAACAAACGTTATTGAAATTGTATTAGATTTTGTTATCAATTTTTGTTTGTTATAATAAAACAATTTGAAATACAAATATAGGGTACTTCACATATGTTCTAAATTTCTACACAATAATACTACTATTGCATGTTGCTTATATGTACTTGGTAATTACATGCCCTCAGCATAATTGCATTACAACAATATAAATTCGAAATTAACAAAATAAAACGTGATGGTTTACAATTATAACCTACCAGTTATTACATGCACAAATGCAATTATTAATGAATAATACAATTTCGAGTGTACATAATATACATAATGTATCTAACCATCCTTTTATCACCTCATAGGTATTATAAAATAGCTGCAAAATATAATAATTATAATTATTCATATAATTAAAATATAAAATGTCATTAATTGGGACAATATATTTTACATGTTTTTAAATTGGTCCGCTTCTGAGATTTACATCGATCTATATATTTACCTAGAGCGATGCAATGAAAGATAATCTAATTCATAATTATATAATCTATATATCGCTACACTTATATACGAAGTGTAGGCAATATCAACCCATAGGATGATACCTATAGGTAACCAGGTACCTATATGTATATCTATAGAAATAACAATGTTAAGATTTACAAAATATTTGATATGAAATATAATATTCTAATATTTCCTATTATTATATTTACTCCAAATACTTAATTATTTTTCTAATAAGGTTCCTAATTATCGATTAAAGTCCATCAAGTATTACAATTGCAGTTCATATTATATCAACAGTATTCAGTAGTATAATTATATAGTAGGTATATACTGCCTATACTGCCACACGAGTTGTTTTATACGAAACATATGTAGTATTATATTGTAATACTGAAATAGCATAGATCTCGAGTAATTAATATTACTCGAGTAACGTTTTAATTGTAAGAGATAATAAGTGGATAATTTGTATTTAAATTTGTTTTATTATGTATAATATATTTATTATGCATAATAGACATGGAAACAACATATCTACTAATAGATGATAATTAATATTAAAATGTTGATTATAATTAAAAAGCCTATATCCCTTTTATTATATATATATATTATAATCAGTACAAAATACACGATAATATAGTTAGTATAGATGAGTATATCTATTGTACTTAATTAATGAGGCTATAATTTATTTATTGTATGGTTTTATAATATGATGTAATACATAAATAAAGATTTTCACGATGCTAATCTAAAATATTACTAAGAATGTTAGAAGATTTAAAATAATTTAATTTAATTTAATTTGCTTTTTTTAACATAAGAAAACTTAAATGGATTATTATTTACAACGAGATTACTGTAAATACTAGCCATAATGTAACATAAAAATGTACCTGAATATGATTAATATATGGGGTAATATATTCATTTGTTATAAGTTATGAATATTAAATATATAAATATATTTTATTAAGAATTTAAAATTAATTTAAATATGAGAATGTATTCTTATATATATAAAAGTTCGGACAATATATGAATATATTTTACAAAAATTACGCAGAAAAAAAATCGAAAAAAAAAGCAGAAACTTCGACAGGAAAGTGACCGGAACAAGGAGATCGATGAGAAAAACAAAGCTAGAGCCTATACGGCCTTCAATAAGTGGTTGTCCAATAAGAAATATACGTCATCGAACAACGACAAGAATAGGAATAAAGAAGCTGATATGGTTAGATATGAGGACATTTATTTAGCACGCCAATATAAATTATATTGATTATATTAACATTATTATCGTTCTCGAGTAATATATATATATATATATATATATATATATATATATATATATATATATATATATATATAATTGTCTTTTAGTAATAGTGTAACAGATAAACAACTTGATAAGTAGATAGCTTCTTCATTTACCATGGTCATATCTAAATTCTGATATTTAAAAATGTATAGGTATATATATATTATAGGATTTACTATTATTAATAAATTAATTTTAAACTGAATTAAAAGTTAACAAATTAAATATATAATACTTTTACTACATTATCTCATTTGTTATTATATTTATTAAATAGATAATATTATTTTATGATAATTAGTTAGATATGAAATTGGAAAAAGAAATAAGAGATAAAGAATGCTTCCAAAGTTGGCTGAAAGAGAAACTTCGAGAAGAGAAGCGAGAGAATAGGTTGGAAAGAGAGAAGCTTCGATCCGAACAGAGGGAAGAGCTCTTCACCCAGCAACAACACCACATACAGAATGCCTATAAAATGTTAAAAATATTAACATGATGCTTAGATATTAAAGTGAATCATTTATATTTTATTATATTTTAATATTTTGTAGTTTAATCAATAATATGATGATACATGATAATTCTACCAAATATATTGCGATAAATTACAGTATACTAACATCATATATATCATACTATATTATATTGTAGAGTTAATTATGCTTTATATATACTTATACATACTGTTGTAAGTGTACATTATTAATTTTTACTTTTATATTTATTTTAAGATAGGTCTATACTTTGTTTTAAGAGGTATATTAATATACCTATAATTATAACCAATAATATATATATATATATTGTAAATTTTAACTTTGGTTAGATCTTAAAATAGTATTTAATCTTATTATTTAAGTTAACAAAATAAGTCACATAACAATATATGTATCACAAACCACCAACATATATTTATTATTTTTTATTGTAAATTATAACTGTTTAATATTGATTAATAAGATATTCATATACTTATTAACTGTATTCACCTTTATGAAATAGTTGGATAAGGAAGAAGAATCAAGAAGCTCGAGATGAGAAGATGATGGAGAAAATACAAAAAAGAAATATGCAGAGATTATACCGCTCAAAATGTGCACACGCAGTAAATAGTCCATACTTGGCAGCATATGATTTCGAATTTTGAAAATAAGATATATATATAATTAATGCTGTAATCGTAATCGAATAATTTAATTTAAAGTATTGTAAAAACTAATATATAAATAATTGTAATAAATATTAATGATAACGAAGCGTTATTTATTAAATATTTAATTTAAATATAGAAAAGTTTGATAAAAGTAGTTTCTATAAAAGTTTAAGTAGATAGGGAGTATTATATCTTTGCTTGGCAAAATCTTTGGTATCATCGAATAATAATACAATTAAACACAATATTGCATAATAGCATTTATAATATTATATTATAACATAGTTTGACGTTATTAAGGTGGAAAATTTGAGTCGTTCCAGTAGAAATGGTTTTTATTTATTACACATCCAATATTTATTACTATTATATATATATATATATTAAATTAATAAATTAAATTAATATATATATATATATATATATTAATTTAATTATGTATACAAATATGTATTCTGATATTAAAATTCATTGAATATAGATTTAATTATACATACTTTTTTTTAGAATACCATTTTTATATAAATAACTGATTTATAAAGAATGTGACATGTATTAATTTGATACATTTAAAATGAATAGAAATAATTAAATTATATATATTTATATTTTATAACAAATATATTTAACATTTATTCAACAGTTTCTTAAAATATACAATATATATATTTGTATATATTTATTAATTTATATTTATATATTTATATATTTATATATTTGAAATTAATAATTTGTATTAAATTATTATTCTATGATAAAAATGTCCTATAGTTATAATCAAGTCTTATCAAATCGATTCAGAAAACATCAACCTGGGCTAATCTATGAGATTCTCATAAAAATGGCTTGAATTTAAAATTTTAATATTTTAAATTCATTAAATATGCATATATATTATATACAATGTATATTATACATATATTAGGATATTAAAATACCTTTAGTTATAATTTAATTATATGTATTTTTTATAAATAATTAATTGATAAATAATGTAATTACTTTGATGAATTTAACATGAATAGAAATAATTAAATTATATATTTACTAGCATAAATCATATATTATAATATACATGTAGTTTAATAACAATTTAATTATAATATATAAATGCATTTATTTAATTTTATAAATTTTAAATTTTTTACATTAATAGAAATAATCAAATTAAGTAAGTAAAAACCATGTTAACAATAAGAACATGAATTAGCACCCCTCTATAAGAAACCTCTTTATAAGAAAAACCTCTTTATAAGAACATTTTTCGCACATTTGGTTGGAATTCAACCTTTTCCACATTAAAAAACCTCTTTATAAGAAAATCTTATAAGAAAAATATAAGAAAAACCTCTTTATAAGAAACTTATTGTATACAAAATAATTATATATAAATAGAAGTATTGTATATTGATAACAATTATAGAAATTAATTATTATATAAGATTTTTTTTTTCTTATAAATATTATATTACATAAATAGCTCGAAATGAATTAAAATTAATTAATAATTGTTATTGTATATCCATCAATTTATTAAAATTAATTAATAAATGTTATTTTTATCCTTGAATTTATTCAAATTAATTAATAAATGATATTGTATATACATACATTTATTAAAATTAATTAATAAATGTTATTATATCCTTAAAATATATTGATGATACAATTGATTATATTATACAATTAATTGTTAAATAATAGATTATTATAATATTCATTATATTATATTCATCAATGATGATTCATAATTTAAAATTTCTAATGTAAATCTAATAAAATTTCATTATGTATTAACATGTCTAAGCCAAAACAATATAGTATACATTTAAAACAGTATACAAAATAAATATACTATATACATATATAACCTATAGATTATATAATGCATTTTCAATTATAAATTAATTCTTAAAATCATTGGAAAAGTAAAAACCTTAAGAAAATCTCTCTATAAGAAAAAAAGTACTGAAAAAAAATAGTTTCTTATAGAGAGGTTTTACTGTATATTCATATTATTAAAATTAAATTCATATTAATATATACATTTATTGATATTTTAATATAACTATTATGTTATAACTAATTAATTCTCCATTAGGTAAAAGAAAGGATTATACAGTTGTTATCAAAGATCTCAGTATAAGCTAAATGTGGAAGATAAATAAATACTATGTCTAAAAAATGTATATATAATTAAAAATAAAATAAAATGGTATATAATTGAATATTACCAAAGATTTTCCGAAGGTGCTTCGCAAAATCTTTGATATTAATATGAAATCATATCTTACTATCTGTTTAATTTAAACTATGATAAATATAGTTACTATATATAGTACCATGCATTATGCATGATTACACATTAAATTCACACATTAAATTAAATTTGTGAATTTAAATAAATTTATAAAAAAAATTACATTTATTTTATTAATTATATATATGAACATATGATAATCAATATAATTATAATATCTGAAATTATATCTGAATAAATCACTCATATTTTATTATATCATTTATATGAACATGGGATATTCATTATAATTATATTTTAATAAATCACTCATGTATATTTTATTATATTATATATATTAACACAGGATAATCATTATAATTATATTTTAATAAATAATTCATATATATTTCATATATAATTCATGTATATTTTAGTATTTATGAAATATTTATAAATTAATTCATTTTATATATGTGGCTTTACATACAAATAATTGTTTTTTTTTAATTCACTGTTAATATTGAAAGAATATATTAATTTATAATTAACTAGTTTACATAAAAAATGAATTATTCTTAATTATATAAATTGTATGTAGACTATAGTTTACATATAGTCTATTTATAGACTATTTATAGACTATTTATATTCTAGAATATATTGTAATACTATTTAATAAATTATATATGAAATTACTATTTAATACATAAAATTATATTTTAATAAATCACTTGTTAATGTATTATTATTTATGAAATATTTCAAAATCAATTAATGATATACTATTCCAATATATTAATGTATTATTAAATAAATACTAGAAAAATAGTTAATATATTAATTTATAATTTAAGAACAATTTATAAAGCTATTTTTGTAATCTTATTGTTAAAATTAAAAAATTATATATTAATTTAATGTATTATGAAATAACTGAATATATATATATATATATTTAATAGTTAATATATTAATGTATGATAACTATAAAAATAGAATTACTATTAATAAATAATATATGTTATATATATACATAAATAATTACAAATCATTAATCCTGTGATTAATCATCTGGTAAACAGTGTAAAATATAACATAATTATACTTTTCCATTATAAATATATTTATATGATGTGGGATAATCTATGTATAATCTATGTATTTTACAGTTTCACTAAATTCAACATATATGACTAGATTATGAGTAATTTATTATAATTTTGTTAGATATAATCATAATATTTTTTTAAATAATAATTATATTTATTATGTATTTTATGTTGTATAATATACAAACCTACCAGTTGCATTTAGATTGATTTGTATAGTTATAATTATAGTTACATGTATTTTAAAATAAAATAATAATAATTAAATATATATAATTAATAATATCTATAGAATATTTTATTATTTATAATTTCACAAATTAATTATATTTTATGAAAATAAATAATTATCATGTATATTCATGCTGTCCTATATATTACTGAATAATCATATATATATATATATATATATTATGATAAACAGATTTAATATTTAGATAATTCCGATTACTAAATAATTAATTATATATATATACAGTCAATTCATGCTTAATCAGACCAACAAGGAACAACAAAGTTTATGAGATATCTAATTATTCTATTTACATAGAATTAAACTAGAATCTATAAATAATTCCGAGTTAGCGGTAATTCATGTGTTTAATGTTTTAACATTAGGTTATTTAAAATAGGGACATTAATATGTTCATGATATCATATATTTTATATATAAAACCTATTAGATAATATGTATTATATATTTGTTACAAATGTATCTCAAAGACATCATTATTAAACACATTTACATATATAAATATACCTAATGTAATTATAAGTATACCATATATATAAAACATACAAATAAGTATATATAGATGTTGTAAGGTATATTATTAGTATTATACAAGTGTGTGCACTGTAGCGTATCATATGCATTCCTATTTCCATTGTTGATATGCATGAATGATTTGATAAAAGTCATATCCTAAATTCAACAAGTCACTTCTAGAAATACAGTCAGTACTTAAACATCTATATTAGATATATAAAACAAGCGTAGCGCATATAACATTGGTGACAGCGGTATCCAGTGCTGACTAGGACCAGTGGCTAGAGGAAGAAGTTGAAATACAACATAGGATAACAGGTTTGTGTATTGATATTGTTACTTTGCATACACTTGTATAATAAAATATTATTTTAGATAATAAAATATTATTTTTAAAATAATATTTTTAGTTTATTTACGTAATTAAACATAGTTATAAGAGGGATATAGAAGATATGGGAGAAGATAGTAAGCCAGTAGGTAGACCTGCTAAGAAAGATTTAGCATATGTTAAACTAGATTATTTTAATGAGGGTACAGATGCTAGTGAGTGGATTGCAAGAGCTGAGGAATGTGTAGATTTATTGGGGCATAAGGGTGAGGATGCGGCAGGGTATATTTTATATCATATAAGAGGTGGTGCAAAATTAGAATTATCAATGTTAGGCAATAAACTATTAAATAAAGAGCATATATTTAATAGTTTAAGGGAGAGATGTAGTAGTAGGAGGTCACGGGGTGAGAGGTTACATGATCTAGTTGATAGGAAACAACGAGAAGGGGAGAATATTACTATGTTTATAGATGCTATATTAAAATTAGGGTTAAGTTTGAAAGAGGATGTAGATGGGTGGGAGGGGCTAATGACAGATTCATTCAAAACAAATGTATTTGACTGCGAATTACGGCGATATTTATTAATATCAGGGAAAAAAAAAAGTTTTTCTGAAATACGCTCAATGGCGAGGGAGTTTGAATCTATGAGTAATGTGAAGGAGGGTGGTATATGCTATAAGATAGAAACTAATAAAGTAATAGGTGAAGTAACTAATAGAGGGAATGATGGTAGTAGGTTGGAGGAACGTATACAAATATTAGAGAGGAGGAATACTGAGTTGGAAGGTAGATTAAGAGGTAACTGGACAGACAGAGTTAGATGTTTTACATGTGGAGGGGAAGGGCATACTAGTAAATGGTGTAGGAATAGGAATTTAAACCGCCAACCTTTCCAGTAGATCAGGCAACTAGGAAAGGGGCGAATGCCTGGAAAATAAAGGGGGGTACAAGGGAAATAGGTAATAATAATAGGTTAATAGGAAGATGTCCTAGGGAAAAGGTAGTAATAAATCGGATGGTAGTTGAATGTTTAATAGATACAGGTAGTCAGGTTTCAGTGATATCAGAGGGGATGGTAAGGTCATTAGACTTGAAAGTAATACCTGTAAACCCAAAAGTTGATTTAAAAACAGCAAATGGCACTAAATTAGAATATAGGGGACAAGTAATAACGGATATTATATTATGGGGTAAGAAGAGTGAGAAGGTAGGTTTCATAGTAACTAATATTAAGGGATTGTTTATAATAGGTATGAATATTTTACAGACTTATGGGGTTATATCGATTACTGGAGTGAGTAGGGGAATTCATATAAGAAGTAGGGTATCAAATGGAATAAGTAGTGTTAGTATTAATAATGAGGAGATAGTAAAAGTTTATATAGGGTGTAAAAATAGAATTTTTAAGGAGAGCATAGAAAAATTAACTTATAAATATAGAAAAATATTTTTTTTTATTAATGATATATTAGCTTCTGCTAAAGTAGGATTACACAGTATTAGAACAATAGACAAAATACCGGTCGCTCAACCTTATAGACGAATAATACCTTCCCAGGTAGAGGCAGTGAAGAATCAGATTGTTAAGTGGGAGATGGGAGGGGTAATAGTTAAGTCCAATAGTGAATATGCAAGTCCACTAGTGGTAGTAAAAAAGGGTACAGGAGAAATTAGATTATGTGTAGACTATAGGCAGCTGAATAATAAGACTATTAAGGATGCATATCCAATTCCTAGGATAGATGATTCATTAGAGGCACTAGGGGGAGCTAAAGTATTTTCGTCTTTCGATTTAAAGTCAGCATATCACCAGATAAAAATAGTAAAAGAGGATTAATTTAAAACAGCATTCAGTTCCCCGTGGGGACTCTACGAGTTTACTAGAATGCCATTTGGGTTAACCAATGCTCCAGCTACATTTCAGAGAGTAATATCAAACTTATTTAGATCAGAGATGTATAAATTTGTAGTATGTTATTTAGATGATATATTAGTTTATTCTAAGACATGGAAGGAACATTTAGGACATATTGAAGTTGTAATGATGAGGTTGGAAGAAGCTGGATTTCAGTTAAATACAGGGAAATGTAGATTATTTATAAATGAAATACATTTTCTAGGCTTTAAGATATCAGATAAAGGGATAGGAACGATACCGGATAAGATTAAGACGATAATAGAGTGGAAAAGGCCAAAGAACTTGAAGGAGTTAAGGTCATTCTTGGGGGTAGGATCATATTATCGTAGGTTTATAGAAGGATATACTAAGATTGTACATCCATTATTAAAATTAACGAAATCTGAGGCAGGGGTAGGTAGTATAAGTAAGAGAATGAGTAGACGGGTAAATATTAAGTGGGATGATGACTGTGAAAGAGCGATGCAGAAGATAAAAGATAAGTTAAGTAGTGCACCAATATTAGCATTACCTAGATTCGAGGAAGCATTCATATTAGAGACAGATGCATCACATATTGGTTTAGGTGCTGTTCTTAGCCAGGTGATAGATGGGGAGAGGAAGGTAATTGCATATGCTAGTAGATCATTAAAGGCAGGAGAAGAAAATCAAGCTAATTACTCGGCTAAGAAACTAGAGTTTCTTGCCGTAGTATGGGCGGTAACTGATAAATTTAAACATTACTTAATGGGGGCTAAACAGTGTACTATATTTACAGATAATAGCGCTGTAGAGTGTATAGAAAATAAGAAACAGTTAACAGCTTTAGAGCAGAGGTGGGTATCAAGACTAGCGCCATTTCCAATACGTTTTAAATATAGAACAGGTAGTACAAATATAGTAGCAGATGCGTTATCTAGGAGATGTGAGGAGAATAATGAGGTAGAAGGGGATGATTTCAAAAGATTATATGAGGATGATCTAGAGATCAATGATATTAGTATAATAGCAGGCATAGAGGAAGGGAAGATAAGGGAGATGCAAATGGAGGAGCATAGGTTAAAAGAGATAATAAAACATTTAGAAAGTGGGTCAATAAATAATGATAACAACATAATAGAAGAAGGAGTTCTATATAATAATAGGAAAAATGGTGATAAGGTATTGGTAGTTCCACGTGAGTTAATTAGGGAGATCTTACAAGGGGTACACGATGCCAATGGTCACCAGGGTATAGATAGAACGGTAGCGAGAATCAGTCTAAAGTATACCTGGGTAGGTAGATATAGAGATATTAAGGAGTATATAGATAAGTGCGAAATATGTCAAGTATCTAAGGGAGGGGGTAGAAATCCTAAAATAGATATGGGATATTTAGGTGCAACTAGACCATTGGAGTTAGTGTTTCTAGACTTCGTTAATATTGATAAATCCTCAGATGGAAGAGAGAGTATATTAGTAATGACCGATTCATATACTAAGTTTACTAGAGCTATTCCTACTAGAAATCAGTTAGCAATTACGGTAGCTAAGATATTAATGAATGAGTGGATCTATTGTTATGGGACTCCGGAGAGAATACATACCGACCAAGGACGTAATTTTCAAGCGGAAGTAGTTAGGGAAATATGTAAGTTATTTAATATTAACCAAAGTAGGACTAGTCCTTATCATCCAGAAGGTAATGGACAATGCGAACGCATGAATAGATCTATTATTAATTTATTAAGAGTTTTGTGTACGGAAGAAAAGTCCAAATGGCCGATTCATTTACCCAAAATGATTCATGCGTATAATATTATGCCTCATGCGACAACAGGGTTTTCTCCATTTTTTTTAATGTTTGGACGTGAAGAAAAATTACCAGTTGATTTAAGATTAGAGAGGTATGGGAGAGGCACGGACAGTGATTGGTTATGGGAGACGAAGCAGAAAATGGGAGAAATCGGCAGTAAAGTAAAACATAGAATAGAATTAACTAGAAAAAAAATAAATGACAAAAAGAAAGAAGACGAATTAGAGGCTGGGACTATAGTTAGAATAAAAAAACGTAAATTAGGTAGACGGAAATTAGAAAATATTTGGGGTGAGGAAAAATGGGAAGTTGAAGGTAGAGTTAAAGGTACTTCTGCCTATAAAATTAAATTTGGCCAGACATGTAGGGTGGAAAATAGGATCAATTTAAGAGTAACCAATGATTAAGGTTTAGTTTTAGTTATAGTTTAGGGTTGTGTAGGTTATACTTTTAGGTAATGGCATATATATTATGGGTAGTAATTTTGTTAAAAAAAAAAAAAAAAAATATATATATAATGTTTTTTATAAACAAATAGTGTGGTCACTATTTTTCTTAGGTAGTGGGTGGATGTTGTAAGGTATATTATTAGTATTATACAAGTGTGTGCACTGTAGCGTATCATATGCATTCCTATTTCCATTGTTGATATGCATGAATGATTTGATAAAAGTCATATCCTAAATTCAACAAGTCACTTCTAGAAATACAGTCAGTACTTAAACATCTATATTAGATATATAAAACAAGCGTAGCGCATATAACATAAATAAGATATATATATTATAATTTTATATTATATATATATATATATTTTTATATTATATTATATTTACATATATATATATATATATATATATATATATATATATATATATATATAAGATATACATTATAATTTTATCTAATATTTGCACAATCTATATAGTATAATTCATACAATTTATTAATTGATTAGTATGCAATGTATATCATCTTACACCATTCAATGGAACGACCGCAATTTGTATATTATTTAGAGAATTTAATTATGCAAATTTTTGATCGTTGATTCATCGCCCAAAACCCCCTCATGATATCGACCAAAATACCCTCATAGCATATAGTATTGTTATGTTATCTTTATTCAATTATATTATTAATATTTTTAATTAATTTTTATTTCATTTTATGTAGAATATTGAGTAGTTTAATATTATAAAAAATTATCATAAAAATGTTATTAATTGTGTTGTAATTTACCATTAACTCTCCGCTATTTATTACAATAATATAGCAGAAAATGCACTTTTTACATAATCGATAATATTATTCAATATATTTAATTTTTCTTAAATTTTTCTTAAAATATTAGGTAACATTAACATTATACACAGTTCGTTAATGTAAAATATTTTCATATCTATTACCGTTGTGGTTATATTGCCATCATTATATTACAATAGTATTACACTAGTATTACAATAGTATTCTACTAGTGTTACACTAGTATTACAATATCATTACAATAGTATTACAGTAGTAATATAGTAGTATTAATATAATATTAAAATAGTATTACAGTAGTATTAAAATAGTATTCTAATAGTATTACACTATTATTATAATAGTGATACAATAGTATTACAATAGTATTACAATAGTATTACAATAGTATTACAATAGTATTACAATAGTATTCTAATAGTATTACACTAGTATTACAATAGTATTACAATAGTATTCTAATATTATTACAATAGTATTACAGTAGTATTATAATAGTGTTACAATAGTGATACAATAGTATTATAATAGTATTACAATAGTATTACAGTAGTATTAAAATAGTATTACAGTAGTATTACAATAGTATTCTAATAGTATTACACTAGTATTACAATAGTATTACAATAGTATTCTAATAGTATTATACTATTATTATAATAGTATTCTAATATTATTACAATAGTATTACAATAGTATTACAATAGTATTACAATAGTATTAAAATAGTATTACAGTAGTATAACAATAGTATTCTATATAATATTGGTATACTATCTAATAGTATATATTCTATATAATTTAAATTTATTTTTTAATTAATTTTAATAAATACTATACACTATTTAATATTCACATTTACATTTTATTAATTTTTTCACTATTTAAATTTTACTATTCTGTAGGATTTAAAGACATTTTATTTTATTTTTTTAGTCTTTTTAATTTGTTCACTATTTAAATATTACTATTCTATGGGATTTAAAGTCATTTAAAAAAAAAAAATGTAATAAATAATATTTATTATACTATTCTATAGGATTTCATGTCATTTTTAATTATTTTTTTTAATAGATACTATTTACTATCTAATATTCACATTTACATTTTATTAATTTGTTCACTATTTAAATATTACTATTATATGGGATTTAAAGTCATTTATAAAAAAAAATGTAATAAATAATATTTATTATACTATTCTATAGGATTTCATGTCATTTTTAATTATTTTTTTTAATAGATACTATTTACTATCTAATATTCACATTTACATTTTATTAATTTGTTCACTATTTAAATATTACTATTCTATGGCATTTAAAGTCATTTAAAAAAAAAAATGTAATAAATAATATTTATTATACTATTCTAAAGGATTTCATGTCATTTTTAATTATTTTTTTTAATAGATGCTATTTACTATCTAATATTCACATTTACATTTTATTAATTTGTTCACTATTTAAATATTACTATTCTATGGCATTTAAAGTCATTTAAAAAAAAAATTTAATAAATAATATTTATTATACTATTCTATGGCATTTAAAGTCATTTAAAAAAAAAAATTTAATAAATAATATTTATTATACTATTCTATAGGATTTCATGTAATTTTTAATTATTTTTTTTAATAGATACTATACACTATTTAATATTCACATTTACATTTTATTAATTTTTTCACTATTTAAATTTTACTATTCTGTAGGATTTAAAGACATTTTATTTTATTTTTTTAGTCTTTTTAATTTGTTCACTATTTAAATATTACTATTCTATGGGATTTAAAGTCATTTAAAAAAAAAAAATGTAATAAATAATATTTATTATACTATTCTATAGGATTTCATGTAATTTTTAATTATTTTTGTTAATAGATACTATTTACTATCTAATATTCACATTTACATTTTATTAATTTTTTCACTATTTAAATGTTACTATTCAATGGGATTTAAAGTCATTTAAAAAAAAAATTGTAATAAATAATATTTATTATACTAGGATTTAAAGTAATTTTTATTAATTTTTACACTATTTAAATGTTTATTTAAATTTAAATATATATTACATATATATATATATAAATTATATATATATTATATATATATATATATTATATATATATATATATATATATATTAGTGATACATGTACATATACATTCACATATACATATGCATACATCTACTGTGATATGTATACATATATTTGTATAAGTATGTAAGGAGGTAGTGTTATTGATTTTAATACTAAGCAGTGATGACAGTTCTTTCCAGAGGCTGGATATAAACTGTCTTCCTCTGTCTGACGTGATTTCCAATTGGATACCAAATCGCGATATCCATGTCATCAGAGCTCTCGTGTAGTCTTCGGCTGTTTGGTCCTTCATGGGTATGGCTTCAGGCCATCGTGTGTATCTATCTATGATCGTGAATAAGTATTTGTTCTCTTCACGTCGGGGTCACCAATGTAGGATTCTAGTTAGATTCTACTTAATAGATTACGTATAGTAACAATGAACAACATGATTTATTAACTTGTGGCGAGATAGTAATAACGTGGTTATATATACAGGTATACGCACGCACGTTAAGGTGGTTTTAAGTTTTAAATATTCGTTGACACGGTCATAATATAATGTATTATATAGTTATAGACAATATGTGTAAAGCATTTTTTTTTAAAAAGTTGCGTTATACAGGCACATTCGACTTTTATATTTTTTTTGAAGAACAAATATTTGTTTACCTAAAGTATCAGTGCGCATGTATGTTTTGTTTGTTTACATTTTAAAATTCAAAATTATTCTTATTTCCTTTACTCTCATATTATATAATAATGAAATTAAGAAACAATTCTGCGTTTATTAAACGATTTGGAAACTGTAAAATGAATTCTAATCATTTGCCAACATACATAGATATTGCTCGGCATTATCTATGTATCATAGATTTAAATAAGAATGTTGCATTCAAAGAAATTCTAAAAACCGTAAAACAAATATCGAACAGATCATCTATTCCAGTAATAAGCGACAAGGGTATTAAGATCAAGTTCGATAGATACATGGTACACATTAATACACTCAGAAAGAAATCGTCTAGAATAATCTTTGAAGATCTCATAAACACTCACTTCATAAAATACGATGTTTTATTCGACATCGCATCGTGCAATTGCAAAGTCATCGAGAACTGCCGATGCACAAATGCAAACCGAGTACCTGTTGCTGAGAGGACATTTTTAGTAGATCAGAGATCTTCTAGAAAAATGATAATAGATGTATCAACTGAAGCTACTACTTTCCAGAGTAGATCCATTCAACCCAGTACCAGTTCGGCTATTCAGTTAGTTAATGTTATATATTTAATCTTATTATATTTGGTAATATAGGATATTTTTATTATATTATGTAAATAAAAATATTTATATATAAATAAATATATAACAAGATCTATATATATATATATATATATATATATATATATATTATAACTACTATATTAAATTAAAAGTAATAATAATTATAAAACAATTAATTATTAAATATGTTTATAATTGTAATTATAATATGTTACATATAACAAAATAGCTTGTAATAGAACTTAATTTATATTTAGAAAAAAACCAAAAATATTTATAATATATTATAATATATTTTATAAAATTTTATAAAATCACTGTTAAAATAAATATATTTATTTATATATATTATTAATTAATATACATATTTATTTACATATATATATATATATATATATATATATATATATATATTATTGTTATTTACAATATTCATTTATTATATTAATAACTATAAAGTATAAACTCTTGAAACTCTATGTAAGGTTGATTCTTTATAGATTATGTAAAGAAAATATGAATCTCATATTAAAACGCACAAATACAACAATAAAAAGTTCAATATTTTAGTTGCGTTTTCAATATATTTTCTACGTTTTCAAATATTGACTAAATTTAGTCATACGCAATTTTCTTCTAATATAAATTTCTATCACTAGCATTGACGAACCATTATCCGATGAAGATTCATCGAATTCTGATACTATGTCTACTGATACAATGGACGAATTATATGATACTGGTTCAGACTATCATCCAGAAGCATTTCCCTCGCAAAGGTAGTGGTCACTTACTTTCTTGAATTAAAAACTTATTATGTAAAATATTTAAATTAAAATTCTTATAATTTTTAAAGATACAATCATGGTGATCGACCCTTGACGGCAAAGATGATGCTGCGGTATGATATTCCAGAACGTGCAGCAGCAGCGTTATTAAATGCTTTTATGTACGAAGAGGGCATACTTTCGGATAAGGACATGAGTCGCGTTATAGACCGTAATGTTATACGGAAATGGAAAAGATCAGTATTCGAAGAACCTATTCCCACAAAATTAAATTCTCTGTATTTTGATGGGAAGATTAACAAAACGCGGCAATACGATGGCTCTTTCAGAAATGAAGAGCACATAGTAATTGTATCTGAACCTGGAAATGAGTTCCTAACTCACGTAACTCCGGAAAACAGTGGCTCCTCTGAAAACGTTGCAGCAGCAATGTTGTCTAAGTTAGATCAGGCAGAAGACATTCTACATATCAAGGTAAGATTGTAACAAATAAAATAATAAAACTAATAAACTAAATACACACTAATATTATTGCTAGGTCATCGGTGCTGATGGATGTAAGGTAAATACTGGCGTCAACAATGGTGTTATCAGGAGAATAGAAAAAAGAATTAACAAAAAAGTTCATTGGATAGTTAGTATGCTATGTTAATATGATTAGTCAAATATAATATAATTACTTTATATAATTATAGGATTCATCTATATGGATGAATAAGTATATAATGATTTGATATAATTATTTATAAGTTATAATGATTAGCTTAGCTATGTGATAACATATGATTACTAATGATGTAAGTGTACACTTTTTTACAAAGTAACAGTATTTTCGTACTATATATTTGAAAAGTACGGTTCGCTCGTAATAGATATTTGAAAAGTACGATTCGTTCGTAATAGATATTTGAAAAGTACGGTTCGCTCGTAATAGATATTTGAAAAGTACGGTTAGCTCGTAATAGATATTTAAAAAGTACGGTTAGCTCGTAATAGATATTTGAAAAGTACGATTCGTTCGTAATAGATATTTGAAAAGTACGGTTAGCTCGTAATAGATATTTAAAAAGTACGGTTCGCTCGTAATAGATATTTGAAAAGTACGATTCGTTCGTAATAGATATTTGAAAAGTACGATTAGCTCGTAATAGATATTTGAAAAGTACGATTCGTTCGTAATAGATATTTGAAAAGTATGATTCGTTCGTAATAGATATTTAAAAAGTACGGTTCGCTCGTAATAGATATTTGAAAAGTACGATTAGCTCGTAATAGATATTTGAAAAGTACGATTCGTTCGTAATAGATATTTGAAAAGTACGGTTCGCTCGTAATAGATATTTGAAAAGTACGGTTCGCTCGTAATAGATATTTGAAAAGTACGATTAGCTCGTAATAGATATTTGAAAAGTACGATTCGTTCGTAATAGATATTTGAAAAGTACGGTTCGCTCGTAATAGATATTTAAAAAGTACGGTTAGCTCGTAATAGATATTTAAAAAGTACGGTTCGCTCGTAATAGATATTTGAAAAGTACGATTAGCTCGTAATAGATATTTGAAAAGTACGATTCGTTCGTAATAGATATTTGAAAAGTATGATTCGTTCGTAATAGATATTTAAAAAGTACGGTTCGCTCGTAATAGATATTTGAAAAGTACGATTAGCTCGTAATAGATATTTGAAAAGTACGATTCGTTCGTAATAGATATTTGAAAAGTACGGTTCGCTCGTAATAGATATTTGAAAAGTACGATTCGTTCGTAATAGATATTTGAAAAGTACGGTTAGCTCGTAATAGATATTTGAAAAGTACGGTTCGTTCGTAATAGATATTTGAAAAGTACGGTTTGTTCGTACTAGATATTTGAAAAGTACTGTTTGTCCATATCAGATTGTATCAGTAAATTATCATACAATTTACATCACTAATAATTACTAAATAATAATATTATTGTACAATAATAATACTAAAATAAATGTTGTAGATTTGTCTCCTGCATTTGAATGAACTACCATTGGGGGGTGTCTTGAGCCAGTATGGAATGCCAACTTCAGGACCAAACCTGCATAAAGGACAGATTGGGAAGCGACTTCCGACTGCCTGCGATATCGATATATCACCTCGTTTCCGCCGAATCCTCTTGGACCCCGTCTATGCTGATTTCATAGGATCTCTGAGTGACACGGATCTCTCGTCGGATCAATGTTATCTCCGCGATATGATATCCGTCATATCTACAGGCATCGTACCCCAAAACTTTGCAAAGAGATCACCAGGAAAGATCGGATACGCTCGTTGGCTCACGACTGCAAACCGGGTGCTTCGAGTCTACCTCACGTTTGAGGAACCCCCTGATAGACTCTGCAGTGCAGTGCTGTATATCGTCCATGTCTATTCGCGGATGTGGTTTGAGATCAAGTTTCGTTCTTTGATTGAATATGGTGCTCGTCACATATATAACTTGATCAAATATACGCACTCACTTGATAACCCCGAGACCACTTACACCGTGGAACCATTTATTAAGAGAAATGGCTACTTCCTCCATAGTGAGAATCTGCTTCTTGCAATGCTCGCTGATGAGAATTCGGCGATACGCAATCTCGCAATATCTCGGATTCAGCGTGCTCGTGAAATTGGAGAGATTAATTTACGCCAATTCAGAGTACCCTGGATCGACTTTACGGCCACAGTCTACCACGAGCTGATTTGCTATGCTGATGACTGGCTCGAACCTCGGCTGACCATGGAGTATTCGATCGAGTATCTGCAGTCAAATAACATCAACTTCGGACAATATCCTAATCATAACCAAGGCGTTGAGAGGATGATACGACTGACTTCAGAAACGGCAAAAATGTTTGCAAATCCTGATCATAGAGATAGCCGGATTTTTGCAACAACTGTTCAACGCAAGATCATGCCATTATTTAACAGCAAAAAAGATTTTCGTATTTAATTTTTGTATATTAATTTGCTATCTATATTTTATATATTTTTATCTATATTTGTTTATTAATTTATTATATTAATTTTAAATTAATCCAACAATAAAATTTTTATTTTTATAATTTATAAATCAACTTTAATATATTTATATATACTTCTTATAATACATTTACATTTATATAATATGAAAAAATAATATCAATCTTTTTAACATTTCCCTATTAATGTAATTATACAGTTATGAATATTTCTTGGTGATAAATTTATAGTTATAAATAAATATAAATTGAATGTGTTAATATATGCACTTAATACATTATGAATCTACAATCAAACTATTAACTATGTATATATATAAATAATATGATAGAAACAATTCTATGATTTATATTTTATGTTATTGTGATTTAGTAAATATTTGAAAATATAAAATTTTATATGATTTTTATTTATTTTTAAATTTATATTAAAATTAGAAGCTATGCTCCGATTCCAAAAAAAAAATGTATGTGTATCAATGATGTTAAGGTATCATTAAAAAATAAATAAAATTAAAAAAAAAAGTAACCACAAAAATATATTTGAGATCTAAAATTTTTTAAGATTTTTTACTAAATAAGTGCATATAAGGTAATATTTTGATCATGTATTTATTAAATATCACAATATTAACATAATATGCCTCCTTCAATATCAATATATATATATTCAGTAGTTTTTTACTCATTATTTAATGATAGTACATAATAACACGGAAAAATTATTTATTTTTTTTTATCCTAGAAATTAATAAAAATTCTTGGAAATAAATCAAAAAAAAATAAAATGTATTATTTTTTATTAAATTTATATTTATATATATATATATTATTGACACAAAAAAAGTGTGTATCTAACATGGTAGTATTATGCAATAAAAATGGTAAACAAATATACGCCTATTCACCCCATTATAAATTTCCTATCTTCCCCATGTTAAATTTCTAGGCCTTCCTGCCTGATATTCTAATATAGCGATTTCAATTTTTTTTTCGTAATTCATTTATTAATGATCTCTTCTAGGTAGACGAATGCGTTTCAATTCCCATTTTAGGAAAAGTATACTTTAAAAACCGCCTTAACGCACGTAGGGCGGTCTTTGCGTCGCACGTAGGCGTGCGTTGATTCTTAGTTCGTGTCTATTATATAGACGCGAACATGATACGTGGTTCGATAGAGCGTGACGACGTTACAGGAATGCATCTTGCTGTGTAGTGTGTGCTAGGCCGCTACAATATATATATATATATATTAGTGATACATGTACATATACATTCACATATACATATGCATACATCTACTGTGATATGTATATTTTTCCATAAGTACTTCTTCGTCGGATGAAGTGTAAATAAAATGGGTCACATTGAAAACATCGTCTATGTATAACAAAGGAGATTAGTGAATTTACTATATAAAATATAATAAAGATACAGTTCAATATATAGATATACTTTAATAGTATATATATATATATATAGTATATAGATAGTAATATATATATAAAAATATATATATATATATATATATATATATATATACACATACATATCATATATATAATACATATTATATTATTATTATATTATATATATAAACCCAATCCAAACCCAAACCCAACCCAACCAGACCCAAACCCAACCCACCTAAACTCAAACTCAAACTCAAACTCAAACTCAAACCCAAACCCAAACCCAACTCAAACCCAAACCCAAACCCAAACCCCAAACCCAACCCAAACCCGACCCAACCCACCTAAACCCAACCCAACCCAAACCCAAACCCAAACCAATAATGCAGCTAAAAAAAACCACCAACAATTAAAACTTATCCCAACCTAACCACTACCGTGACAATATACTTTTATATGCTCACTCGATAAGTAATGCAGCTAAAAAAAACCTCCACAAATTAAAACTTAACCCAACCTAACCACAACCGTGAAAATAACAATATATATTAATATACTTTATAAGTTCACTCGGGAAGTAATGGGGTATACTATATTGAGGTATTCTGTTGCTAGCTTCTATTAGTGCGTTACGTATGTATTATAGGATTTAGTCATTTTTTTTTTAATATATACTATTTACTATCTAAGATTCGCATTTATATTTTATTAATTTTTACACTATTTAAATGTTACTATTCAATGGGATTTAAAGTCATTTAAAAAAAAAATTTAATAGAGTCATACATAGAAACTGTTATATCGCATATCGATTTACATATGCGTCCATACCGGTCAATCAGGGATGCTCTGACGATATACGATGGACCCATTCTCAAAGGTCAATATAAATATAATCATCTCATAATCATATCTAAACTCACTCATCTAAATATTTATCCAGTTTCTATTTCAAAAACAATTTTTAATTTCTCTTTGAAATATTACTTTTAACACCACTTTTGTCAAAATTACTTTATAAACCGAAACTACATTCTATTACATAATACAACTGATAATGACTATACAATATTATTCATACATGCTCTCCTATCTACAATATATATATATACATATACATGTGTACCCACATCCATATTTTATACCATGCTATACAAAATAAACTGATAAATAATGTGAAATTTATTCTTAATTTACTTACGAATACTTATCATCTCCAAAATAAAAAATGGATCTTACGATACTTACTTAAAATCAATCACTGTTAAATGACTAACCATCATTGATAAATCACTTCTATTATCAAAGATTTACTAAGTAAAAATATAACGCTCATGCGAAATCGTGTAATTTAATTATGTATACAAAAACTAACAGCACCTTCTATATAGAGTCAATTTTCAGAAATATTTGTAGTTTATAATGTAAATTCATATAAAATATACACTTTTAAATGTAAAATATTATGCTTTCAATTATTATTTATATGGTGAAAACTAAGTTTTCATTACTAATTTAATTCTAATATATAACAAAGCAATATGATATATATGTTTTAAATTCTATATAATTCTATATGGCAGGTCAAATCTAATTTATATTGCAAGTAATTTAGTAGAGCAATGAAAATATTGTTGTATAGAAACCGAACCAAACCAAATCTATTTTAGTGATTTCAATACTACTGCTAGCAGTGTGATGTCTGAGTATTAATTACATTGCGTAGATAGGGAATATTATATATTTGCTACAAAAAATATTTGCTATTACACTAATTAATGCTAGATCACTTTCAGGTAATATTGATAAATCAATATATTACCCAAATCGATGAAGATTCATCTCGAATGATCATTCAACTCGGCGCGTTTTAAATCACTAGTATCATTATATTTTTGTAAGATGTGTAGTTACCAGTACTTTATAAATAATGCGGCAATTAATTGGTAATAGCCTACTAGTATTAGGTGTTGTTGTAGTATTCGTTCAGTTATACTGATCGTATCTATTGGTCTTGGTGGTAATTTATATAATACACGCATTGATGATCGAATTATTTTATTTAATGGCATTAACTGATAAGCAGGTAAATTAATTAAAAGTATATTACAATAGTCCAATATAGATATAACTAGGCTTTGAATTAGAAATTTACATGTATTAATAGTTATTGTTTTTCTTATAATTCTAATATTATGCAATTGATAATTGGCTGATTTGACTTTTGCTTTTATGAATATATTAAGAATCTTATCAATTCACACTCTATTTTCCTTATCTAATAGTTTGTATTGTGTATTATTTATTATAATGCAATTATTATCGTTTTATATACAAAACAATGATTCTGACACTAAAACTATATTGATCTTATGAAAACTGAGACTAACACTTAAATGATGCCTTTAATAAGCATGAGTTAATAGATTTAATTTAATTATTTATACATTTTAGTTTCGCATCTGGTTGTGTGGCAGCCAACCCATGGAACTAGAAGGCATGGAAGACCACCTGATTCATATATAAATAATCTCGAGGGTGATACTGGTCTACGAGAAATTAATCTTCAAGCGGATATAATGAATCGTGATATTTGGAAGTCTATAACTGTCATGGAATCAATAAAAAGAATCCCGAAATAAGCAAGTAAGCAATATAAAGTATACATATATGATATTTATAACAAATATACAAAAACACGGCTCGTTTTATATCACTAGTATCCAGATATATTACCCACTGTAGATATATATATCAAAGATTTTGCGAAGCAAAGATATAACACTCCCATGCATGCAACGTAATTTAGTAATAGCCCCAACCGCTGCTAGCAGTAGTATCGAAATCACTGAAATAGATTTAGGTTCGGCTCTGTTTGCATACAACAATGTTTTCATTGCTCTATTAAATTACATGCAATATAAATTAGCTTTTACTCACTAAATATATACTTATAGCATTTAAAACATACATATCATATTTGTTTGTTATATATTAGTAATGAACACTTAGTTTTCATCATATAAATATTGATTTAAAGCATATTATTTAACATTTTAATTGTGTATAGTTAAATACGAATTTACATTATAAACAACGCATAGTTCCTAAAAGTAACCCGCTATAGGTGGCACCAGGGTATTTTGTATACAAATTTAATTACACGATTTCGCGTAAGTATTATATCTTTCCTTCGGAAAATCTTTGATATAACCATAATCTTTGTTTTACAATTTTGTAAAGAAAAACTAAATTAACTAATAAATCAATTGAACTAATAAATCAATTGAACTAATTATAAATTAATTTGTATAATATAAAATCAATTTGAGTATATTATTCTTTATAAAACTATATATGCTATGTATTACATGAGTATGTGGCTATATACTATATGTAATATAAATGTATTTATATTACATATAAATTATATTATATATGTACATTATTTATACATTTTAGTTTCGCATCTGGTTGTGTGGCAGCCAACCCATGGAACTAGAAGGCAAAGAAGACCACCTGATTCATAAATAATCTGGAGCGTGATACCGGTCTACGAGAAATTAATCAATAAAAAGAATCCCGAATTAAGCAAGTAAGCAATATAAAGTATAAATATATGATATTTATAACAAATATACAAAAACATGGCTCATTTTATATCACTAGTATCCAGATATATTACCCACTGTAGATATATATGCTAGTGCTGTAAAATTTCAAATCTCAATTTTTTTTTGGGTTCGGTTCAAATCTTTGATTTTCGGGTATTTGGAAATATTTTATGGTCTTAAATCTTTATTTTAAATCTAGTCTTGGTTCGGGTAATGACCGATTAACATAATTATGTAGTAATTACTACAACTTAAGTTTCTTTCAACTATTTAAAATATCCATTAAAATGTATACTATTAATTTGATTATATGTTATGCTTATCTGTTATTACCTATATGATAACATATTTAAAATAGAATAATGTTATCAAGGACTTATTATTATTAATTAAAATTTATATATTATTATTAATAATAATTAATTATATATTATTAATTATTTTTTATATATTATTAATTATTCAATTATAATTTACTAATTATTAATTATTTATTAATTATTATTATTAATTAATAATAATTAATTTTATATTAATAATTATTAATTATATATTATTTTAATAATTATTCAATTATAATTTATTAATTAATTATTATTAATACCTAATTTTTTTCGTTAATTATTTTAAAATATTCTTAAAATATTTGAATTTCTCGAGAACTTGATATTTTTTTTAAGATTTGAAGCTCGAATACAACCAAGTATTTGAAATTTTACAGCACTAATATATACCCAGCCTTTTAACACGCTATATTTATTAACCAGACTGGGTATATGTAAATAGGTATAGCCAATCTGGGTACAAATATATGCACCTATATCTTACATATGAAAACGCCCTAAATTTCTTTGATTATAATCAATTGATAATTATTAATGAATTAAATGATTAATAAAAAGATTAATAACAAAAAGATAAACTATTTTTATTTGTATTACATTATGTAATTTACATATATACATTTTAAATATTATTTATATTTATAAAATTCATTTATTTTTTTATTAAAGTAAAAATTGTATATATAATTAATTATAACACATAATTTGAATTGATTTTATAATAATAATTGAAATCATTAACAATACAATTAATAAACTATTTTTATTTGTATTACATTATGTAATTTACATATATACATTTTAAATATTATTTATATTTTATAAAATTCATTTATTTTTTTATTAAAATATAAATTTTTATATACAATTAATTATAACAAATAATTTGAATTGATTTTATAATAATAATTGAAATCATTAACAATACAATTACTATTTAGGGTAATATTTATACTATGGCATAGTTGAATTTATATTATAATTGATAAATCTGAATATTTATAAGCATATATCAATGCATTGGTGCATTTACATTGTAATTGATAATTTATAATTGATATGTATTTATGCATGGTAATATATACAAGTGATGTTATACTTATTAATTGATTATATATAACCATATCTTTTTTTTTACAATTTTGTAAAGAAAAACTAAATTAACTAATAAATCAATTGAACTAATTATAAATTAATTTGTATAATATAAAATCAATTTGAGTAAATTATTCTTTATAAAACTATGTATAGAGTATGTGGCTATATACTCTATGTAATATAAATGTATTTATATTATATATGTACATTATTTATACATTTTAGTTTCGCATCTGGTTGTGTGGCAGTCAACCCATGGAACTAGAAGGCATGAAAGACCACCTGATTCATATATAAATAATCTGGAGCGTGATACTGGTCTACGAGAAATTAATCTTCAAGCAGATATAATGAATCGTGATGTTTGGAAGTCTATTAAATGGATGTCTGGAACTGTCATGGAATCAATAAAAAGAATCCCGAAATAAGCAAGTAAGCAATATAAAGTATACATATATGATATTTATAACAAATATACAAAAACACGGCTCGTTTTATATCACTAGTATCCAGATATATTACACACTGTAGATATATATATATTAGTGCTGTAAAATTTCAAATCTCAAATTTTTTTTTGGGTTCATTTCAAATCTTTGATTTTCGGGTATTTGGAAATATTTTATGGTCTCGAATCTTTATTTTAAATTTAGTCTTGGTTCGGGTATCATTTCGGGTAATGACCGATTAACATAATTATGTAGTAATTACTACAACTTAAGTTTCTTTCAACTATTTAAAATATCCATTAAAATGTACACTATTATTTTGATTATCTGTTATGCTACCTATATAATAACATATTTAAAATAGAATAATGTCATCAAGGACAATGTGTCCTTATATATATATAGCAGGCCTGCTATAGCATATACCTTATATGGTGAATAAAATGAGATATATGATTATTAGAATAGTAAAGTATTCAATAAGCAATTAATAATTATTTATCAATTATTATTATTAATTAAAATTTATATATTATCATTAATAATTATATATTATTTTAATAATTATAATTATTCAATTCTAATTTATTAATTAATAATTTTTTATAAATTAATTATTATTATTAATTAACAATAATTATGTATACATTTATTTAATATTAATAATAATTAATTAATTAATATCTAATTTTTTTCTTTTTTAAATTATTTTAAAATATTCTTTAAAGATTTCTAAGATTTCTCGAGAACTTGATATTTTTTTAAAGATTTGAAGTTTGAGAACAACCAAGTATTGGAAATTTTACAGCACTAATATATACCCAGCATTTTAACACGCTATATTTATTACTCAGATTGAGTATATATGTAAATAGGTATATCCAATCTGGGTACAAATATATGCATCCATATAAAAATGAATACTATTTTTATATTTGAAAATAGATATTAATTTATTTATATTTTATAAAATTCATTTATTTTTATATGAAAATATAAATTATTATATAAAATGAATTATAACAAATACTTGAATTGATTTTATAATAATAATTGAAATCATTAACAATACAATTACTATTTAGGGTTTATATCATGGCATAGGTGAATTTATATTATAATTGATAAATGGTAATATTTATAGGCATATATCATGGCATTGGTGAATTTACATTGTAATTGAAAATGGACATATGTATGTATGCATGGTGATATATACAACTGGTGACATACTTAATAATTGATTATATAACCATATCTTTTTTATTACAATTTTAAACCAAATATCATAGCAACCAAATAGCAACCAAATTAAAGTCGCTTTATTTACTTTCGCTAATAAATATCCTTTAATTAGATTTTTACTATAAAAATAAGTATGTATTTATATATTTTTTATAGTATATATAATATTAATATTAATTAAATATTATTATCCTACATGTTTGAAATATATCGTAGCGTATAACGCATTTTAATGTATATTCATTTATTATTTAGATACAATTATATTTAGGATTTGTTTTAATAAAAAAAAAAAAAATAAATAAATAATTAAATAATAAACAAATAAATAATAATCACAAAGATTATAGAATTATATTTTACACTCATTAATTATAATTAATGAGTGTAACATTTTACAGCACTAGCATATATATCTACAGTGGGTAATATATCTGGATACTAGTGATATATAATGAGCCATGTTTTTTTATATTTGTTATAAATATCATATATTTATACTTTATATTGCTTACTTGCTTAATTCGGGATTCTTTTTATTGATTAATTTCTCGTAGACCGGTATCACGCTCCAGATTATTTATGAATCAGGTGGTCTTCCTTGCCTTCTAGTTCCATGGGTTGGCTGCCACACAACCAGATGCGAAACTAAAATGTATAAATAATGTACATATATAATATAATTTATATGTAATATAAATACATTTATATTACATATAGTATATAGCCACATACTCATGTAATACATAGCATATATAGTTTTATAAAGAATAATATACTCAAATTGATTTTATATTATACAAATTAATTTATAATTAGTTCAATTGATTTATTAGTTCAATTTATTTATTAGTTAATTTAGTTTTTCTTTACAAAATTGTAAAACAAAGATTATGGTTATATCAAAGATTTTCCGAAGGAAAGATATAATACTTACGCGAAATCGTGTAATTAAATTTGTATACAAAATACCCTGGTGCCACCTATAGCGGGTTACTTTTAGGAACTATGCGTTGTTTATAATGTAAATTCGTATTTAACTATACACTATTAAAATGTTAAATAATATGCTTTAAATTAATATTTATATGATGAAAACTAAGTGTTCATTACTAATATATAACAAACAAATATGATATGTATGTTTTAAATGCTATAAGTATATATTTAGTGAGTAAAAGCTAATTTATATTGCATGTAATTTAATAGAGCAATGAAAACATTGTTGTATGCAAAGAGAGCCGAACCTAAATCTATTTCAGTGATTTCGATACTACTGCTAGCAGCGGTTGGGGCTATTACTAAATTACGTTGCATGCATAGGGAGTGTTATATCTTTGCTTCGCAAAATCTTTGGTTATATAATCAATTAGTAAGTATAAAACCACTTGTATATATCACCATGCATAAATACATAATTATCAATTATCAATTACAATGCAAATGCACCAATGCATTGATATATGCCTATAAATATTCAGATTTATCAATTATAATATAAATTCAACTATGCCATAGTAAAAACTAAATACTAAAAAACTAAAACATATTAAAACCCTAAATAGTAATTGTATTGTTAATGATTTCAATTATTATTATAAAATTAATTAAAATTATTTGTATATACAAATTTATATTTTAATAAAAAAATAAATGAATTTTATAAAATATAAATTAATTAAAAATTTTTATTTTCAAATATAAACATATTTTATTTGTATATAAATAATATGTAAATGTATATATGTAAATTACATAATGTAATACAAATAAAAATAGTTTATCTTTTTGTTATTAATCTTTTTATTAATCATTTTATTCATTAATAATTATCAATTGATTATAATCAAAGAAATTTAGGGCGTTTTCATATGTAAGATATAGGTGCATATATTTGTACCCAGATTTGGTATACCTATTTACATATACCCATTCTGAGTAATAAATATAGCGTGTATATGGTATAAAAGGCTGGATATATATTAGTGCTGTAAAATTTCAAATACTTGGTTGTTCTCGAGCTTCAAATATTAAAAAGTATCAAGTTCTCGAGAAATTCAAATATTTTAAGAATATTTTAAAATAATTTAAAGAAAAAAATTAGATATTAATTAATTAATTATTATTAATAATATATAAATTAATACATAATTATTGTTAATAAATAATAATATTAATAATTAATAAATTAGAATTGAATAATTAATAATTATTAATTAGTAAATTATAATTGAATAATTAATAATTATTAATATAATATATAATTAATAATACATAATTATTAATTAAAAATAATAAATGATAAATAATTATTGAAATAATATATAATAAATAATTAATAATATATAATTTATTATTATTAATAATAATATATAAATTTTAATTAATAATAATAATTGATAAATAATTATTAATTATTTATTGAATACTTTACTATTCTAATAATCCTATATCTCATTATATTCACCATATAAGGTATATGCTATATATATATATATAAGGACAACCTGTCCTTGATAACATTATTCTATTTTAAATATGTTATCATATAGGTAGCATAACAGATAATCAAATTAATAGTGTACATTTTAATGGATATTTTAAATAATTGAAAGAAACTTAAGTTGTAGTAATTACTACATAATTATTATAATCGGTCATTACCCGAAATGATACCCGAACCAAGACTAAATTTAAAATAAAGATTTGAGACCATACAATATTTCCAAATACCCGAAAATCAAAGATTTGAACCGAACCCAAAAAAAATTTGAGATTTGAAATTTTACAGCACTAATATATATACAAAGATTTTCCGAAGGAAAGATATAACACTTACGCGAAATCGTGTAATTCGAATTTGTATACAAAATACCCTGGTGCCACCTATAGCGGGTTACTTTTAGGAACTATGTGTTATTTATAATGTAAATTCGTATTTAACTATACACTTTTAAAATGTTAAATAATATGCTTTAAATTAATATTTATATGATGAAAACTAAGTGTTCATTACTAATATATAACAAACAAATATGATATGTATGTTTTAAATGCTATAAGTATATATTTAGTGAGTAAAAGCTAATTTATATTGCATGTAATTTAATAGAGCAATGAAAACATTGTTGTATGCAAACAGAGCCGAACCTAAATCTATTTCAGTGATTTCGATACTACTGCTAGCAGCGGTTGGGGCTATAACTAAATTACGTTGCATGCATAGGGAGTGTTATATCTTTGCTTCGCAAAATCTTTGATATATATCTACAGTGGGTAATATATCTGGATACTAGTGATATAAAACGAGCCGTGTTTTTGTATATTTGTTATAAATATCATATATGTATACTTTATATTGCTTACTTGCTTATTTCGGGATTCTTTTTATTGATTCCATGACAGTTATAGACTTCCAAATATCACGATTCATTATATCCGCTTGAGGATTAATTTCTCGTAGACCAGTATCACCCTCGAGATTATTTATATATGAATCAGGTGGTCTTCCATGCCTTCTAGTTCCATGGGTTGGCTGCCACACAACCAGATGCGAAACTAAAATGTATAAATAATTAAATTAAATCTATTAACTCATGCTTATTAAAGGCATCATTTAAGTGTTAGTCTCAGTTTTCATAAGATCAATATAGTTTTAGTGTCAGAATCATTGTTTTGTATATAAAACGATAATAATTGCATTATAATAAATAATACACAATACAAACTATTAGATAAGGAAAATAAAGTGTGAATTGATAAGATTCTTAATATATTCATAAAAGCAAAAGTCAAATCAGCCAATTAATATATCAATTGCATAATATTAGAATTATAAGAAAAACAATAACTATTAATACATGTAAATTTCTAATTCAAAGCCTAGTTATATCTATATTGGACTATTGTAATATACTTTTAATTAATTTACCTGCTTATCAGTTAATGCCATTAAATAAAATAATTCGATCATCAATGCGTATATTATATAAATTACCACCAAGACCAATAGATACGATCAGTATAACTGAACGAATACTACAACAACACCTAATACTAGTAGGCTATTACCAATTAATTGCCGCATTATTTATAAAGTACTGGTAACTACACATCTTACAAAAATATAATGATACTAGTGATTTAAAACGCGCCGAGTTGAATGATCATTCGAGATGAATCTTCATCGATTTGGGTAATATATTGATTTATCAATATTACCTGAAAGTGATCTAGCATTAATTAGTGTAATAGCAAATATTTTTTGTAGCAAATATATAATATTCCCTATCTACGCAATGTAATTAATACTCAGGCATCACACTGCTAGCAGTAGTATTGAAATCACTAAAATAGATTTGGTTTGGTTCGGTTTCTATACAACAATATTTTCATTGCTGTACTAAATTACATGCAATATAAATTAGATTTGACCTGCCATATAGAATTATATAGAATTTAAAACATATATATCATATTGCTTTGTTATATATTAGTAATTAAATTAGTAATGAAAACTTAGTTTTCACCATATAAATAATAATTGAAAGCATAATATTTTACATTTAAAAGTGTATATTTTATATGAATTTACATTATAAACTACAAATATTTCTGAAAATTGACTCTATATAGAAGGTGCTGTTAGTTTTTGTATACATAATTAAATTACACGATTTCGCATGAGCGTTATATTTTTACTTAGTAAATCTTTGATAATAGAAGTGATTTATCAATGATGGTTAGTCATTTAACAGTGATTGATTTTAAGTAAGTATCGTAAGATCCATTTTTTATTTTGGAGATGATAAGTATTCGTAAGTAAATTAAGAATAAATTTCACATTATTTATCAGTTTATTTTGTATAGCATGGTATAAAATATGGATGTGGGTACACATGTATATGTATATATATATATGTATTGTAGATAGGAGAGCATGTATGCATAATATTGTATAGTCATTATCAGTTGTATTATGTAATAGAATGTAGTTTCGGTTTATAAAGTAATTTTGACAAAAGTGGTGTTAAAAGTAATATTTCAAAGAGAAATTAAAAATTGTTTTTGAAATAGAAACTGGATAAATATTTAGATGAGTGAGTTTAGATATGATTATGAGATGATTATATTTATATTGACCTTTGAGAATGGGTCCATCGTATATCGTCAGAGCATCCCTGATTGGCCGGTATGGACGCATATGTAAATCGATATGCGATATAACAGTTTCTAGGTATGACTCCTGTGAATGTTTTCGTCGTATTCTTGTTCACTTTTACCAAATATGCAGATTTCATTGATGACGATGGTACCAGGACAGTATTCTAGTATTATGTCCATCAGTTCCTAGAACAAGTATTGACTTATATTTAGACCAAATTGAAATAGAGTAAATACGTATCTACCAAATATACAACTAAATATAGTTAGGTAGCTTGAGAGTTTAAGCCATAAAACAAACAAGGTCCATATTCATAATCGTAGTCTAGGATATTTACTTAGCTCCTCCCATACCTAATAATATATGTTTACAATTCAATTCACTCGCTCGCCACCGCCTGCAATTTTTCGATATATTTTGAACAAAAATTATCGTTATTTAAAGAGCTCATATGATTATATTTTTTAATATCTGCGGCTATAACTTAGTTATTACATTAATCTTTATTACATATATTTAGTTATGTGTATAACTAGTAGTATACATTTAATGTAATTTTAAATATTAAATGTTATTATAAAATATAATAATAATAAATATGATTTATGATATAAGTTATTTTGTATAAATTTCGGGAATCAGAGTTACAATAGCAGATATTTAAAAATATAATCATCTGAGAATTATAATAGTGATAGTGGCTGATCTAAATAGATTACAAAATTGTTTATAAATTTTATATATTAATAAATACTTTACGACATAGTTATCTGATAATTAAGTTATAATATTGATAAATATAGTATTAAATATATTAGAATAAAGTATGCCTGCAAAAGGGTATAATGAATAAATAAAACACATAATTCAGGAATATTATATTCTATAGAATAATTTTGACAAATATATTGCGAAAATGCGTATAAATTTATATGTTCATAATTATTTGTACTACATACTATGTAGTACGTACCTAATTATCATTGTAATTATAATAATTATGATAATTATACAATTTTGAATTTAAATATACAATTTAATGTAAAACTATAATATAATATATTATAATTAAATGTAGTTACTATAATAGTATATATATATATATATATATATATAGTATATTATATACTATATATAATTATATTATATTTAATATATTATAATTATATATAGTATATAAGCTGTATACGCACTAACGGGAATTTTATTTTAGAAAAAAAAATAATTTTAATTCTTACAATGTATCATATAGTTTGATAAGTTAACTTAAATTATAAATAGTAGATTATATTCTTATATTTATGTATTGAAATATATATTTAACACATCTATAATATAAATAAATAAATCAGATTTATTATTTCATGTTGTAAATCATGAAATAATGGAGAAGTTAATAAACAAATGTATTTGTTTTTTTTTGCGAGAACTTCCCAAATAAATATTTAATATCATATTAGATTATTTAACCTAGTAACCGTTGAACTAAATATAAATATCATATTTAATATTGATGAGTATTATTCATTGAATATATAAATTATAGGTGATTATTATAATAATATTATATCATATTAAATATAGTTAAAATTATAATAATATAACAATGAAATATATATATAATATAAACGAAAATTTATTATCCTAATAATTATTATTATAATAGTAATTTAATACATATATTATATATTTAAATAAAATTGCCGTTAGTCCATTGCAACCGTATATAATTAATAGTTATAATATACTATATTATATTATATGTAATATATAATAAATTATATAATAATTATATTATTTTTATATAA
>CAXHSG010000315.1:0-17500 GCA_964019155.1 Osedax fenrisi | reverse complement strand
TGAAAATAGGTGTGACTCGAATTGACTCGAAAATTAGATTTAAGATTTGAAATAATAATTTATATAAATGTTTGAAAATGATGTGACTCGAATTGACTCGATTTGACTGGATTTGAAACTCGATTTGAAAGATTTGAAAATTTAGATCCCTAGTATATAATAGTTATTCATAAATATAGTATAACTGGTCCTTAATGTTACAGATACATTTATTCTACACTACCATGTAACACTATACAATTAATTGTTAATTGTATAATTATACAAAATATTAATATTATCTTTACCTTTATGTTATATAATAGCATGTAATGGTAATATATGTATTTGGACTGTGAATGCATCATCATATCATATACAGTCATATAGATTTAGAGAAACACGTTTCTCTAAACGTATGTATACAGTATATACAATATTTATATTAATTAATAATTAAATATGCATAATACTTTCATTAATTAATATTATATATATATATATATAATAATAATTTAATTCATATAAATTGAGAAATTATTAAATATATATGGGAATGTTAATGATAAAGAATTAATATATACATAATTAGTAATTTATTCAAATAAAATTTATATTATAAAATAATTTATTTTTAAGAATATATTAATAATAAACTTATATATTTAACAAAAAAAATTATATATTTACCTCGTCAGGGGTTCGAGGCAATCCTAGAATAGTTTATTTGTGATACACCCCTCTAACCACTACGCTATAGACAGATATATTTAAATATACTTTGCGATATATATTATTTGAAAATTTATAAAAATAATTAGAATTATTCTAAGAATATATAGACAAATATTATTTACATATATTTTAAATACTACTATTATTTTAGGTTATATTATAAAACTCTATTGATCTACTATGTATGTATATAGTAATATTCGAATTATAATTAAGTTATTTCTATAAGTCTAATTAAAATTAAAATTAATAGTAATTTCTATATATCTCAGATATAATCTGTTAGATAATGATTATCTGAGATAATCTGATTAGAAAAATAATTTAGAATCCTTAATAATATTAATATTAATATATTAATAATATACCAGCTTATGTATCATTGTGTTATAATCTATTGCTTCTAATTGCATTTAAACGTACTTTCAGACACTATAGAGATTATCTGTTTCAAATAGTAAACCTATTTGAGTATAATATTTGAATTACAATTAAACTTTTCTAACTTAACAATAATGTGTATATATGATATATATACTATATATCTGATTAGAAATTAAATAAGACTTGGTAGTCTAGAGGGTAGCATATTGTCTAACGATCCAAAGGTCTTCGGTTCAATCCTAGCCTGAGGCAAATAATATAAATTTTTAATTAATATTATAATTATTATCAATTTTTATAATATATTACTATTTAAATTTAAAATGTAATCACTTTTTTGATAAAATTATACAAAATTTAACTATTATATTTATTATAGCATATTTAGTAAAATAAAGACCAAGTTTTATCATAGAATTTGACTATTCTTGTATAATATTTTATGTATAATTATTTAATAAGTTATTATAATCATTATAATGATTAGTAAAGAATAATTATAATATTAAATCAATTTTACTATATTTATTGAATAGTATTAATGTAATTTAAAGGAAACCAAACATATTAATACCCTTAAATACGGATAAATACATTAAATATGCATGGTTTAAATTTTTATTATTTTGATATTCAATAATATACTGAATTAATAAATTTAATTTATATAATAATTAATATAATTATAATACTTAATATATTGATTACGTTTGTTGAATCAACCCAGATTAACTTTAGTTTTAATAATTATTAACTATATAATACTAACAAATTAACTATATTATATAAATAAAATATAATATATGTAATACTTCAATACAAGTATAACTAAGATCTAATTATTATTATTATAAAAGTAAGACTGGGTAGTCTAGAGGTTAGCATGTTAATCTACAGATTCAAAGGGTTTGAGTTCAATGCTAGACTGAGTCAGATAATATTATTTTTTAATTAATATTATAATTATTATCAATTTTTAGTGTATTACTGTTTAAATTTAAAATATAATCACTCTTTTGATAAAATTATACAAAAGATCAATATTATATTTATTATAGCATATTTGTAAAATAAAGGCCAACTTTTAATCATAGAATTTGATTACTCTTGTAAAATTTTATGTATAATTATTATAATAATTGGAGAAATGTATACAATTTGGTAGTACAAGAAATGTAATGGGCATAGAAGACTGCTCTCTAAAATGTATCGCCAATATGAAAGACAAACTTATTTAACTGATAAAATATAATAATTAGTATACATTTTCGAACCTTTATTATGCAATAGAGTATAAATCTAGATCAGTTTTGACATATCTCAAATCAAGATACTTTGACAAAAAGCAACCGAAAGAAAAAGTTTGATTGAAGAATAGCTGGATGGAAGATATTCATGATTGGTTTGGATTATCAATTGTAGAATAGCTGGAAACGTTAACTAATGCGAATTGAATAAAGTGTACTCATAGATATATAATTTTAAACGACCTCATCATGGGAATAAGTAATATTACATTATTTACCATGTTTATTAATAAATAAATAATCCAATATTTTTACATAATAAATTGTATCTGATATTCGTATGTAATTTCAGTATCTATATTATTTGTTAAAACGCGTAGTAATTTAAATAAATATTCAATAATTTGGTGATATTATTCTTATAGTTACTTATATATGCCAATCTGTATATTACATCATATTATAGGAATTTATATCAAATTTAAATTCTATAAAGTTCTAGTTACATTTTAATACATTTATAAGATATAATTATATTTACCTAATTAGAATACACCTATACACCCTTACTAGGTTTCTTATTAAGTATCTAGAATTTCTACTTTTCAATTTTAAAATATTGTTATGATTATTATCACGTTTATTATGAATATTAGGTACTATAACATTACAACTATTACTTATATTAATATTTTATTTATTTAAAATATAAAAAAAAACCTATTTATTAATTAGTATAAGCAAAAATATTGTCCATATACATATACAAAATAAATGTTAATTTAAAAGTACAACGAAAAATTATGATAGTTTGAGTACATTATAATTATAATATACATTATTAGATTGTTAACTAATGAGAATATTTATATTTATTCATTCACTACAATTAATATTATAATTATATATATAAAATATAAAAATACAATTTAAATAGAAGATGGGCAATATTTTGATAACATATATTCGATTTCAACTTTGCCATTAAATATGAAATAAATAGATAAAAGGTTAATTAGTAAGGGAAAAGTTATAATGTTATTTTATTTTTATCAGTTTAAATGTATGAATATATTAATAATTAAATATTTGTATAATTTATTTTATAAAAAAAACCTGGTATAATACGTTGTTTAAAAGACTTGCTATAGGATGATAATTTGTCAAATTCACCACGGCCCCACTTTATGGTGATATCTATTTTCAAATATGTAAAATAAAATAATTTGGTAAATTGTAATGAAGTAATTAACAATTATTAAAATAAATTAGTAATATCAACAACAACAAAATTGCAGATTTATACAAATAGCAGTCTACACAATTATAATATGTACTTAGGTAATAATTATTATAATAGATTTAGTTATAAATATTAACAAATAATTAATTAAAAATATATAATTTACTATTAATATCAAGGATATCTTCTGGTAGTCAAATATCCATTACTACTACTACTACTACCACCACCTTACTATCACTACCAATACTACCACCTCCTCCAATATTACTACTACTACTACCAACACCTCCTCTAATACTACTACTACTACTACTACTAATACTACAACCTCCTCTAATACTACTACTACTACTACTACTACTACTACTACTACTACTACTACTACTACTACTACTACTACTACTACTACTACTACTACTACTACTACTACTACTACTACTACTACTACTACTACTACTACTACTACTACTACTACTACTACTACTACTACTACTACTACTACTACTACTACTACTACTACTACTACTACTACTACTACTACTACTACTACTACTACTACTACTACTACTACTACTACTACTACTACTACTACTACTACTACTACTACTACTACTACTACTACTACTACTACTACTACTACTACTACTACTACTACTACTACTACTACTACTACTACTACTACTACTACTACTACTACTACTACTACTACTACTACTACTACTACTACTACTACTACTACTACTACTACTACTACTACTACTACTACTACTACTACTACTACTACTACTACTACTACTACTACTACTACTACTACTACTACTACTACTACTACTACTACTACTACTACTACTACTACTACTACTACTACTACTACTACTACTACTACTACTACTACTACTACTACTACTACTACTACTACTACTACTACTACTACTACTACTACTACTACTACTACTACTACTACTACTACTACTACTACTACTACTACTACTACTACTACTACTACTACTACTACTACTACTACTACTACTACTACTACTACTACTACTACTACTACTACTACTACTACTACTACTACTACTACTACTACTACTACTACTACTACTACTACTACTACTACTACTACTACTACTACTACTACTACTACTACTACTACTACTACTACTACTACTACTACTACTACTACTACTACTACTACTACTACTACTACTACTACTACTACTACTACTACTACTACTACTACTACTACTACTACTACTACTACTACTACTACTACTACTACTACTACTACTACTACTACTACTACTACTACTACTACTACTACTACTACTATACAATTACATATTACTAATCTATTATACATTATATACACAAATACACTCTATAATAACTTTTAGTTTGTCCACTTTTTCTGGATGTCGTTCATGACTCTACATTTTAAAAACATTTTAAAAATATGAAGATAATGATATAATAAAACTAATATAAATATATATACACAATATAGACAAAAACTCAGAAACATTTAATAATAAATATTACATATATAATTAACTAACTATATTCATCAAGTGACTCTTCGTCTGCCATCAGTTGGTGTATCTAATAAATGATAATTATTATTATTTGTATTTTAATTTTATATAATTATAATTATAATTTGTTCTTAAAATTATGCTATCCTCTATATATATTTGACACCAGAATATGTCACCCAATTACACCAACCCTTGATGCATAACACCCCCATAGGGGATGACAACCCCGAGATATTCGGTCAGATTGGGTGTATTGTATTGATGAGTTGTAATCACTTTCAAGGCAATGATAATTCAAACTTTTTTTAATAGTCACGTATTTTAATTTTTATCAAGGCCAGACGTTACATGTAAAAGATAGGTAATTTATGGGTCTACTAGAATACCGATACATTTTGATAATGTGAAAGAAATAAGTTCTTATTACGTAAATAAAATTCATTTATATTACCATTTGGCCCCTGAAATTCTCATATATCAAGTATAAGATAATAAAAAGTAGATCTGGTAAATTTTTACTGAACAAATAATAAAACATATTTGTTTACATGTTTTAAAAACTTAATTGCATCTGAAATTGTATAATATTATCAAATTTCATAATATTGTATTATCTATATACTCTGAAAATGTTATAAAGATTCATCGGAGGGAACAAAGCTATGGAGTTTTAGAAATAGGATAAAAATGGAAAAAAACAGTTTTGAGATATAGGCTTCTAAAGTATTATTTTTATTGTGTACTATATTATAAAAAATGGGTATACTAAAAAATGAATAATTTTTGCAATCAGTATGAAATATCAATATTTTTACTATATGAAGTAATATTATAAATCCTTAATACATTCCTAAATATTAAAATGTACTAATTATTTCAAATATTCCACATCAGTTTTTTTACAGGCATATGTTTATAATGCTTAATTGCAGTGCTAATAGTTACTTTTGAATGATATAAAATACATCATTTTAAAAATAAATAATTATTGATAAAATAACTGTAATCAAATAATTGTATTGATAAAAAATATAACATATTGCATATTGCAAACTATATATATATTATAAACACAAATACAATTTTAGATCTTAAGGGGATATCACACAGTCCAAAATAATAAAAAAAATAAATTGTATTTATTTTGTATTCCATAATATTAATAAATAGTGTTTTATAGTATCTGTATAAATATTAGCCATGAATTCAATCTATAAATATCATAAAAAGTAGTTTTTTAACTATGCTATTCAAAAAAAATGTATCAATATTTAATTGATTGTCCCTGACTATTGTATTTTATATTATAATATTTGATAACTTATAAATTGACGATTTAAAAAAAAATAAAAGCCAGATTGTTTACATTGAATTATTCTATATCATTTTTTATATGAATACTATATCATGTGATCTTAGTGTCTAATTAGAGAGTAGAATATCTGAAATAAAATTGTACATATCAATAATACCATATTTTATAAATATGGTATTATTTATACATAATATGTATAATAGTAGTTCTTACCAATTTACAAATAAATATATACATTTCATTAAATAACAATATTTATATTACTATAAAGATAATTGTATATATGTAAATTACTATGATAAATTGAAATAGATTATAATATCAATTGATTTTCATACTGTCAAACTTCAACTACTGTTTTCTCATAATTATTTCACTCTATGTGTGTATAAATGAGTTTTTCTCAAAAACTATTATGCATTATACTAATTTGTATGGCATTGTATAAATAACATATATATAAATAATCCTATAAGGGAATATTTTCTAAATTTGTATATGTATAATTGAAATTTGTATGCATATATATACATTTATTGAATAGAATACAATACAAATTAGCTAAATTCAATATATAGAATTCTGTGTGCATAGCTTTCTATAGACCCATTATTTGCTATCCATCTACATACAATGTAAGGCTGTATGTGACATGCCCTTAATAAAATATAAATAGATTTATTTATAGTATATAGTTTATTATACATTATTTGATGGGTCTGATTAAAAATTATTTAAACATTAAAAAACAATGCATATAATAAACTAAATGTTAATTGTATTGTTAATGATTTCAATTATTGTTATAAAAACAATTCAAATTATTTTAATTGTTATATAATAATTGATATTGTTAAAAATGAATAAATAAATTTTATAAAATATGTATAATAAAAATATGTTATTTGTATATAAATAATATTTAAAATGTTAATGTATAATAACAATATTATTTCTTTATTAATCATATTTATTTACTAATATTCAAAGTAATTACATATGAAAATACTATATGAAAATCTTTTTGTAATATATTTGGGTAACTTCCTAGATATTATAATTAGATATACTGCTATTGTATATAAAGTTTGTTCACCAATTTTAATGACAATCTGCCATTGTGTTTGTAATATTTGTATTGGTACATAATATTTTCAATAAAAATTCAAAGTCACTTACATTACTATAATGACTTGCAATTGCTTTAAAGTATGAAATAACAATTAAAATAATCCAAATGATAAAATTAAAATTATACAAGTATAGATAATATTATATAATAATTGTACAAAACCTAGTAAAAAATTAAGTTATATAATATTTTCATTTATTGACTAAATATAAATTTATTAAATAATTATCTTATAAAATATAAAATGGAAATTACACAATTTTAGATTAATATATAAGTAATTTACTATATGAAAAATTCCAATTAAATTTTTATTAAAATTAGATATTTACAACTAATATTTAAATATTTTTCATATCAATTGACAAATTATAAAGAATATCACTGAATTATATTTGAATCAATATATCTAATTCAATGAATTCTTATTGTATTTAGATTTTTCATATGGTGAATACAAATATATTGCAGATTTATACAAATAGCAGTATACCCAATTTTAATGTCTATGGTAACTTAGGTACCAATGATTATACTAGATTGAGCTATACATAATAACCAATTAATTCTATGAAATTTAATATTTAATATTAAACATTACATATCTAATTAACTAACTAGATTCCTCAAGTGACTCTTCGTCTTCCATGTCATCAGTTGGTGTATCTATGTTATGTATAAATGATGATTATTATTTGTATTTTAATTTTATATAATTATAATTTGTTCTTAAAATTATGCTATCCTCTATATTGGAAATATATAGGAAATTTGACTGTTGTTCTTGTACATTTTGTAAATTTCACGGTTGTTCCTACACCCGATAATCACATTTAATAGTTATACACATATAAATAACGATTAATGTAATACCTAAGTTATAGATATGATACGCAGATATATAAAAATCTAATTGTGCGAGCTCTATAAAGGTAACCTGTGATATCGTGCGGAGTATTTTAGGTTATTTTATTATGGTTTGGTGATGTCGTGCGCAATGTAAATTCTACTATTTATAAATTATTATTTAAATTAACATTGCGCACGAGATCACAGGTTTCCCTTTATTAATACAGAAAGTTTCGGTTCAAAATAGATCGCGAAATTATACATTTTATATGTTCATAAATAATATTACTTACATACATTTCATATAATTTATTATAAATATATATTCTAGGAATATGTATTTAAATTGTATTCATATATTAAATATAAATATTTATTTCTAAAATATATATTTATAATATATTATATTATAGTAATAATTGTGAACATATACAATTTATACGCAATTTTTCGATATATTTTGAACCGAAATTGTCGTTATTTAGAGAGTTCAAGCGATTATATGTTTTAATCTCTGCGGCTATAACTTAGTTATTATATTAATCACTATTACATATATTTATTTATATTAGTAGTATACATTTAATGTAGTTTAAATATTAAAGGTGATTATAAAATATAATATTACTAAATATGATATATGATATAAGTTATTTTGTATAACTTTCAGGAATCATACTTATAATAGCAGATATTAAAACATATAATCGTGTGAAAACTATAATAGTGATTGTGGCTGATATAAATAGATTACAAAATTGTTTATAAATTGTATATGTTCATATTATCTATATTTTGATTGTAAACATATATATTAATACATTTGCGACATAGTTCTCTGATAATTAAGTTATTCTGTTTGATAATTATATTATTAAATATATATATATATATATATATATAATATATAATATATAATATATTATTGAATAAAGTATATTCAATATAATATTGTAAAAATATAAAACACAGAATTATAGAATATATAATTATAAATATTATATTCGAATTTTTAATTAAATCGTATATTTAAATTCAAAATTGTATAGTAATTATTATCATTATTATAATTATAATTATGTATGTATTAATAATAATTATGAATATATAAATGTATACGCAATCTATTTTGAAAATAATTTTCAAAATTATTTTGAACTGAAATTGTAGTTATTTAGAGAGATCGCACGATTATGTTTTAAAATCTGGAGATATACATATGAAAGTTTTAAATTAAATATATATATTTTAAATTCAAAATTGTATATTATAATAATAATAATTATATTAAATATAATATTTGTCAATATTATATTGAATATAATTATTATAATAATATTTAATAATTATTATTAAAATTCAATTTAAATTGTATTTTAAATTGACTTTTAATCTAATAAACATGATACAGTAGTTATTTAATTATGTTATACATTATATTATACATGATATATTTAGTATACTAACATTATTCATAATGTAAGTAATTATGTCTTAATTTAATAATAACTAAAAAAAATTATTGAAATTTGTATTAAATATCCGTTAAATATAATTAGGTCATTGGGGTCAATAATTTATTAATGTTAACAAAGATTGTTAGCAAAATGTTTATAATATATAATACCTTGGATTTAATATATAATATATAAATATATATATATATATATATTAATTAAAAATATATATTTTAAAATATTCACTTTATGTTTATATTAAAATATACAAAATATGCAGATTTATAAATAAAAATTTCTGTAATTTTCATAAATATAATATATATCCATATATTTGACTAAAAAGTGACTTTTATACGTGGGCATTGAAAGTGGCGAAATTCCAAAAACGTATATAACGAAAATATATACGCCATATTTTAAAGTGTAATTTTAGTGACTATTTTATATAAAATAAAATGTATGTAATATATATATTGTTAAGTATGTCAATATTTATAAGATTGTGAAATTTCATAAAATGAAATCATATATTTAATGGTGTAATTATGCCGTGAAATAGAGATGCCCACGAAATTGGCCATCTCTATTCGGTGGGCTCGAATAGTGGTTCTCAATGTACACGTGGCCATTGAAAGTGGTAGTCCTATATCTATTTATTATATATATATATATATATATATATATATATATATATATATATATATATATATATATATATATATATATATATATTACTATCTGTATACATACATATATATAATAAATATTATATTATTATTATATTATATATAAACCCAAACCCAAACTCAACCCAAACTCAACCCAAACCCAAACCCAAACCCAGACCCGGGAAGTAAACTCGGGAAGTAATGCAGCTAAAAAAAACCACCAAAAATTAAAACTTAACCCAACCTAACCAATACCGTGAAAATCTACTTTTATAGGCAAACTCGGGAAGTAATGAAGCTAAAAAAAAACCTACCAAAATTAAAACTTAACCCAACCCTAACCCAAACCAAAACCAAAACCCAAACCCAAACCCAAACCCAAGCCAATAATGCAGCTAAAAAAAACTACCAAAAATTAAAACTTAACCCAAACCTAACCACAACCGTGAAAATAACAATATATATTAATTCACTCGGGAAGTAATGGGGTATACGATATTGAGGTATTCTGTTGCTAGCTTCTATTAGTGCGTTACGTATGTATTATAGGATTTAAAGTCATTTTTTTTTAATATATACTATTTACTATCTAAGATTCGCATTTACATTTTATTAATTTTTTCACTATTTAAATGTTACTATTCAATGGGATTTAAAGTCATTTAAAAAAAAAATTGTAATAGATAATATTTATTAAACTATTCTATAGGATTTCATGTAATTTTTAATTATTTTTTTTAATAGATACTATTTACTATCTAATATTCAAATTTACATTTTATTAATTTTTTCACTATTTAAATATTACTATTCTATGGGATTTAAATTCATTTAAAAAAAAAATTGTCATAGATAATATTTATTATACTATTCTATAGGATTTAAAGTAATTTTTTTTAACATATACAATTTACTATCTAAGATTCATATTTACATTTTATTCATTTTTTCACTATTTAAATGTTACTATTCAATGGGATTTAAAGTCATTTAAAAAAAAAATTGTAATAGATAATATTTATTATACTATTCTAAAGGATTTAAAGTCATTTTTTTTAATTTTTTTTAATATATACAATTTACTATCTAAGATTAACATTTACATTTTATTAATTTTTTCACTATTTAAATGTTACTATTCAATGGGATTTAAAGTCATTTAAAAAAAAAATTGTAATAGATAATATTTATTATTCTATAAGATTTAAAGTCATTTTTTTTAATTTTTTTTACTTATTACGTTTTATTACTTATTACTTATTACGTTTTATTACTTATTACTTATTACGTTTTATTACTTATTACGTTTTATTACTTATTACTTATTACATTTTATTACTTATTACGTTTTATTACTTATTACGTTTTATTACTTATTACTTATTACGTTTTATTACTTATTACTTATTACGTTTTATTACTTATTACTTATTACGTTTTATTACTTATTACTTATTACTTATTACTTATTACGTTTTTTTACTTATTACTTATTACGTTTTATTACTTATTACGTTTTATTACTTATTAATAAAACGTAATAATTATGTTTTATTATTTATTGCGTTTTATTACTTATTACGTTTTATTACTTATTACGTTTTATTACTTATTACTTATTACGTTTTATTACTTATTACGTTTTATTACTTATTACGTTTTATTACTTATTACTTATTACATTTTATTACTTATTACGTTTTATTACTTATTACGTTTTATTACTTATTACGTTTTATTACTTATTACTTATTACGTTTTATTACTTATTACTTATTACTTATTACGTTTTATTACTTATTACTTATTACGTTTTATTACTTATTACGTTTTATTACTTATTACGTTTTATTACTTATTTAGTTTTATTACTTATTACGTTTTATTACTTATTACGTTTTATTACTTATTACGTTTTATTACTTATTACTTATTACGTTTTATTACTTATTACTTATTACTTATTACGTTTTATTACTTATTACTTATTACGTTTTATTACTTATTACGTTTTATTACTTATTACGTTTTATTACTTATTATGTTTTATTACTTATTAATAAAACGTAATAATTACGTTTTATTACTTATTACGTTTTATTACTTATTACTTATTACGTTTTATTACTTATTACTTATTACTTATTACGTTTTATTACTTATTACTTATTACGTTTTATTACTTATTACTTATTACGTTTTATTACTTATTACTTATTACGTTTTATTACTTATTAGTTATTACGTTTTATTACTTATTACGTTTTATTACTTATTACTTATTACGTTTTATTACTTATTACGTTTTATTACTTATTACTTATTACTTATTACGTTTTATTACTTATTACTTATTACTTATTACGTTTTATTACTTATTACTTATTACGTTTTATTACTTATTACTTATTACGTTTTATTACTTATTAAGTTTTATTACTTATTACTTATTACGTTTTATTACTTATTAATAAAACGTAATAATTACGTTTTATTACTTATTACGTTTTATTACTTATTACGTTTTATTACTTATTACGTTTTATTAATTATTAGGTTTTATTACTTATTGCGTTTTATTACTTATTACGTTTTATTACTTATTACGTTTTATTACGTTTTATTACTTATTACGTTTTATTACTTATTACATTTTATTACTTATTACGTTTTATTACTTATTACGTTTTATTACTTATTACTTATTACGTTTTATTACTTATTACTTATTACGTTTTATTACTTATTACTTATTACTTATTACTTATTACTTATTATTACTTATTACAATATTAATATTATCTTTACCTTTATGTTATATAATAGCATGTAATGGTAATATATGTATTTGGACTGTGAATGCATCATCATATCATATACAGTCATATAGATTTAGAGAAACACGTTTCTCTAAACGTATGTATACAGTATATACAATATTTATATTAATTAATAATTAAATATGCATAATACTTTCATTAATTAATATTATATATATATATATAATATTTTAGATGTTAATATATGATATAAGTCTTTTGATGACGTTTAAAGGAGGAGGTTAATTTCATTGAACGAAGGTGGTGGGGTAGGGAATTATAATGATAAGGGGCAGATAGGGAGAATGAGCGTATATTGGAGGAGTGGAGGTTGTGTATGTGTGGTGTAGTAACTTACTAAGTAAGGAGAAATGTGTTAGAGGACCGGGTATGGATTGGAGTAGTGGGTATATGTAGATGGAGAAGGGAGGCAAGGTAGTCAGGGGAGTTGTGATGTAGGCTTTGTGGATTGTCAGGGAAAGTTTGTATTTAATTCTGTATGAGATTGGGAGCCAGTGTAGTTGTTTGAAATTTTTGAAATTGTTGAGAGGTGTAATAGAGGAACGACGTGGAAGTAGATGGACGCAACGTACTACATCATTTTGAAGACGTTGCAGTTTAATGAGTTTGTAGGAGGGAAGATTGAATAGTAGACTGAATTATAAACATATTATATATATTGCTGATAATTGCAATTAAACGGGCTTTCATAAAATATTTGATTAAATTATTTAATAAATACAAGATTAATTTTAGTTTTAATAATTACTAACTATATAATATTAACAAATTAACTATATTATATAAATAAAATATAATATATGTAATACTTCAATACACGTTTATCTAAGATCTAATTAGCTATATAATAAAAATAAGAATTGGTAGTCTAGAGGGTACCATATTGTCTAACGATACAAAGGTCTTCGGTTCAATCCTAGCCTGAGGCAAATTATATAAATTTTTAATTATTATTATAATTATTATCAATTTTTATAATATATTACTATTTAAATTTAAAATGTAATCACTTTTTTGATAACATTATACAACAGTTCACTATTATATTTATTATAGCATATTTAGTAAAATAAAGACTCTTGTATAATATTTTATTAATTTTATGTATAATCATTATAATAATAAATGAATTTAACTATATTTATTAAATAGTATTAATGTAATTTAAATGAAACCAAACATATTAATACATTAAATATGCCTGGTTTAAATTCTTATTATAATGATACATAAGCTGGTATATTAAGGATTCTAGATTTATTTTTCTAATCAGATTACGATAATCTGTTATCTGACATATAAATAAATAATGACTTATATAAATTATAAGTACATAAATTACATATAATGTAGCTACAATACTATGATAAATAGTGAATTTAATCCATACAAATGTTTGAAAATAGGTGTGACTCGAATTGACTCGAAAATTAGATTTAAGATTTGAAATAATAATTTATATAAATGTTTGAAAATGATGTGACTCGAATTGACTCGATTTGACTGGATTTGAAACTCGATTTGAAAGATTTGAAAATTTAGATCCCTAGTATATAATAGTTATTCATAAATATAATATAACTGGTCCTTAATGTTACAGATACATTTATTCTACACTACCATGTAACACTATACAATTAATTGTTAATTGTATAATTATACAAAATATTAATATTATCTTTACCTTTATGTTATATAATAGCATGTAATGGTAATATATGTATTTGGACTGTGAATGCATCATCATATCATATACAGTCATATAGATTTAGAGAAACACGTTTCTCTAAACGTATGTATACAGTATATACAATATTTATATTAATTAATAATTAAATATGCATAATACTTTCATTAATTAATATTATATATATATATAATAATAATTTAATTCATATAAATTGAGAAATTATTAAATATATATGGGAATGTTAATGATAAAGAATTAATATATACATAATTAGTAATTTATTCAAATAAAATTTATATTATAAAATAATTTATTTTTAAGAATATATTAATAATAAACTTATATATTTAACAAAAAAAATTATATATTTACCTCGTCAGGGGTTCGAACCTAGGCAATCCCAGAATAGTTTATTTGTGATACACCCCTCTAACCACTACGCTATAGACAGATATATTTAAATATACTTTGCGATATATATTATTTGAAAATTTATAAAAATAATTAGAATTATTCTAAGAATATATAGACAAATATTATTTACATATATTTTAAATACTACTATTATTTTAGGTTATATTATAAAACTCTATTGATCTACTATGTATATAGTAATATTCGAATTATAATTAAGTTATTTCTATAAGTCTAATTAAAATTAAAATTAATAGTAATTTCTATATATCTCAGATATAATCTGTTAGATAATGATTATCTGAGATAATCTGATTAGAAAAATAATTTAGAATCCTTAATAATATTAATATTAATATATTAATAATATACCAGCTTATGTATCATTGTGTTATAATCTATTGCTTCTAATTGCATTTAAACGTACTTTCAGACACTATAGAGATTATCTGTTTCAAATAGTAAACCTATTTGAGTATAATATTTGAATTACAATTAAACTTTTCTAACTTAACAATAATGTGTATATATGATATATATACTATATATCTGATTAGAAATTAAATGTATTAGAAAAATAAATCTAGTATCCATATAAGTTATATATGGCATATAACAGCTTACATATCATTTTGTTATCTTATTATACTTTACTTACTTTTTTCGTTTAAGAACTGCGCTGTGCGCGAGCAATCAGCCGTCCGTGGGATAGATTATTGTGTTGGGGGGAAAGCAAGGGAAACGTAGTGTGTCTTTTGATGACGTTTAAAGGAGGAGGTTGATTTCATTGAACGAAGGTGGTGGGGTAGGGAATTATAATGATAAGGGGCAGATAGGGAGAATGAGCGTATATTGGAGGAGTGGAGGTTGTGTATGTGTGGTGTAGTAACTTACTAAGTAAGGAGAAATGTGTTAGAGGACCGGGTATGGATTGGAGTAGTGGGTATATGTAGATGGAGAAGGGAGGCAAGGTAGTCAGGGGAGTTGTGATGTAGGCTTTGTGGATTGTCAGGGAAAGTTTGTATTTAATTCTGTATGAGATTGGGAGCCAGTGTAGTTGTTTGAAATTTTTGAAATTGTTGAGAGGTGTAATAGAGGAATGACGTGGAAGTAGATGGACGCAATGTACTACATCATTTTGAAGACGTTGCAGTTTAATGAGTTTGTAGGAGGGAAGATTGAATAGTAGACTGAATTATAAACATATTATATATATTGCTGATAATTGAAATTAAACGGGCTTTCATAAAATATTTGATTAAATTATTTAATAAATACAAGATTAATTTTAGTTTTAATAATTACTAACTATATAATACTAACAAATTAACTATGTTATGAATTTATATAAATAAAATATAATATATGTAATACTTCAATACACGTATATCTAAGATCTAATTAGCTATATAATAAAAATAAGACTTGGTAGTCTAGAGGGTAGCATATTGTCTAACGATCCAAAGGTCTTCGGTTCAATCCTAGCCTGAGGCAAATAATATAAATTTTTAATTAATATTATAATTATTATCAATTTTTATAATATATTACTATTTAAATTTAAAATGTAATCACTTTTTTGATAAAATTATACAAAAGTTAACTATTATATTTATTATAGCATATTTAGTAAAATAAAGACCAAGTGTTATCATAGAATTTGACTATTCTTGTATAATATGTTATGTATAATTATTTAATAAGTTATTATAATCATTATAATGATTAGTAAAGAATAATTATAATATTAAATCAATTTTACTATATTTATTGAATAGTATTAATGTAATTTAAAGGAAACCAAACATATTAATACCCTTAAATACGGATAAATACATTAAATATGCATGGTTTAAATTTTTATTATTTTGATATTCAATAATATACTGAATTAATAAATTTAATTTATATAATAATTAATATAATTATAATACTTAATATATTGATTACGTTTGTTGAATCAACCCAGATTAACTTTAGTTTTAATAATTATTAACTATATA
>CAXHSG010000314.1:27500-30000 GCA_964019155.1 Osedax fenrisi | reverse complement strand
AGAATTACCCGAAAATAATTACAGTCAACGTCTAAAAAGAATTGTTTTAATAAATAGAGCTTATCCCGAAGGCTATTTTTTACCAGTGATCTATCCATATAAGAAAAAGACCAGCAATCTTTACTCAATCGCTTGGCGACTGAGTGCGGATTACCCTCAACCAGTAAAATGCTCTACTCGAATTTTTCCATTTTTTACGATATACTCAAATAATGCTCAAAATTAAACAAACTAACTTTTTTTTGTAATTTAACATACTTGTGTATTTTTCTAAAAAAAAAATTTTTTATCTCGATTTACTTATATCAATATTTTAAATTAACAATGAAATATAATACATGTACAGGATACAAAAAAAATATATTTATTCAATTCCCATTAATTTAAAATATTTACAGATAAAATCAAAACCAGACACAAAAAAGACCAGAGAAACGTAATTTCTCTGCGGTCTTGTTCTACGCACATAATATATTCTGTAAATTTATTTATTAAAACGAAATATTGTATTATAAAATTGAATACTTAACGTACATATGTATTCTATAGCTCTATTGAAAAATCGTTTAAAACTAAGTAGAAACCATATATAATACTTGTATAACAATATAGTGTAACGAAATATAAAGTAATACAATAAGAGTACTATGAAAATAAAATTAAAAATTAAAAATATAAATAACCCACTATAATAAGACCAGTAGAAACGTTATTTCTATGCGGTATTATGTTAGGCGTATAAAATTTCTGTTAAGAAAAATTATTTATTATACTGTATCAATAAAACATATACGCTAATATAAAATCGAATATTCGATGCGTATAAGTGTACTATAGCATTTTAGAAAGAGTGTAAAAAACTGAGTAGAATACATATACGATGTGTATATAACTATATAGGATAACGAAATGTAAATTATAATAATAATAGTACTATCGAATATAAAATAGATAAATTCATAAGTAAATAAATAACAAATTCAAAAAACGGGAAAACATATACGCTAATATAAAATCGAATATTCGATGCGTATAAGTGTACTGTAGCATTTTAGAAAGAGCGTAAAAAACTGAGTAGAATACATATACGATGTGTATATAACTATATAGGATAACGAAATGTAAATTATAATAACAATAGTACTATCGAATATAAAATAGATAAATTCATAAGTAAATAAATAACATATTCAAAATACGGGAAAACATATACGCTAATATAAAATCGAATATTCGATGCGTATAAGTGTACTATAGCATTTTAGAAAGAGCGTAAAAAACTGAGTAGAATACATATACGATGTGTATATAACTATATAGGATAACGAAATGTAAATTATAATAACAATAGTACTATCGAATATAAAATAGATAAATTCATAAGTAAATAAATAACATATTCAAAATACGGGAAAACATATACGCTAATATAAAATCGAATATTCGATGCGTATAAGTGTACTATAGCATTTTAGAAAGAGTGTAAAAAACTGAGTAGAATACATATACGATGTGTATATAACTATATAGGATAACGAAATGTAAATTATAATAATAATAGTACTATCGAATATAAAATAGATAAATTCATAAGTAAATAAATAACAAATTCAAAAAACGGGAAAACATATACGCTAATATAAAATCGAATATTCGATGCGTATAAGTGTACTGTAGCATTTTAGAAAGAGCGTAAAAAACTGAGTAGAATACATATACGATGTGTATATAACTATATAGGATAACGAAATGTAAATTATAATAACAATAGTACTATCGAATATAAAATAGATAAATTCATAAGTAAATAAATAACATATTCAAAATACGGGAAAACATATACGCTAATATAAAATCGAATATTCGATGCGTATAAGTGTACTATAGCATTTTAGAAAGAGCGTAAAAAACTGAGTAGAATACATATACGATGTGTATATAACTATATAGGATAACGAAATGTAAATTATAATAACAATAGTACTATCGAATATAAAATAGATAAATTCATAAGTAAATAAATAACATATTCAAAATACGGGAAAACATATACGCTAATATAAAATCGAATATTCGATGCGTATAAGTGTACTATAGCATTTTAGAAAGAGCGTAAAAAACTGAGTAGAATACATATACGATGTGTATATAACTATATAGGATAACGAAATGTAAATTATAATAACAATAGTACTATCGAATATAAAATAGATAAATTCATAAGTAAATAAATAACATATTCAAAATACGGGAAAACATATACGCTAATATAAAATCGAATATTCGATGCGTATAAGTGTACTATAGCATTTTAGAAAGAGCGTAAAAAACTGAGTAGAATACATATACGATGTGTATATAACTATATAGGATAACGAAATGTAAATTATAATAACAATAGTACTATCGAATATAAAATAGATAAATTCATAAGTAAATAAATAACATATTCAAAATACGGGAAAACATATACGCTAATATAAAATCGAATATTCGATGC
>CAXHSG010000311.1:15000-17500 GCA_964019155.1 Osedax fenrisi | reverse complement strand
TACGGTTTGCGGTTAGACAATACAGAATTACCCGAAAATAATTACAGTCAACGTCTAAAAAGAATTGTTTTAATAAATAGAGCTTATCCCGAAGGCTATTTTTTACCAGTGATCTATCCATATAAGAAAAAGACCAGCAATCTTTACTCAATCGCTTGGCGACTGAGTGCGGATTACCCTCAACCAGTAAAATGCTCTACTCGAATTTTTCCATTTTTTACGATATACTCAAATAATGCTCAAAATTAAACAAACTAACTTTTTTTTGTAATTTAACATACTTGTGTATTTTTCTAAAAAAAAAATTTTTTATCTCGATTTACTTATATCAATATTTTAAATTAACAATGAAATATAATACATGTACAGGATACAAAAAAAATATATTTATTCAATTCCCATTAATTTAAAATATTTACAGATAAAATCAAAACCAGACACAAAAAAGACCAGAGAAACGTAATTTCTCTGCGGTCTTGTTCTACGCACATAATATATTCTGTAAATTTATTTATTAAAACGAAATATTGTATTATAAAATTGAATACTTAACGTACATATGTATTCTATAGCTCTATTGAAAAATCGTTTAAAACTAAGTAGAAACCATATATAATACTTGTATAACAATATAGTGTAACGAAATATAAAGTAATACAATAAGAGTACTATGAAAATAAAATTAAAAATTAAAAATATAAATAACCCACTATAATAAGACCAGTAGAAACGTTATTTCTATGCGGTATTATGTTAGGCGTATAAAATTTCTGTTAAGAAAAATTATTTATTATACTGTATCAATAAAACATATACGCTAATATAAAATCGAATATTCGATGCGTATAAGTGTACTATAGCATTTTAGAAAGAGTGTAAAAAACTGAGTAGAATACATATACGATGTGTATATAACTATATAGGATAACGAAATGTAAATTATAATAATAATAGTACTATCGAATATAAAATAGATAAATTCATAAGTAAATAAATAACAAATTCAAAAAACGGGAAAACATATACGCTAATATAAAATCGAATATTCGATGCGTATAAGTGTACTGTAGCATTTTAGAAAGAGCGTAAAAAACTGAGTAGAATACATATACGATGTGTATATAACTATATAGGATAACGAAATGTAAATTATAATAACAATAGTACTATCGAATATAAAATAGATAAATTCATAAGTAAATAAATAACATATTCAAAATACGGGAAAACATATACGCTAATATAAAATCGAATATTCGATGCGTATAAGTGTACTATAGCATTTTAGAAAGAGCGTAAAAAACTGAGTAGAATACATATACGATGTGTATATAACTATATAGGATAACGAAATGTAAATTATAATAACAATAGTACTATCGAATATAAAATAGATAAATTCATAAGTAAATAAATAACATATTCAAAATACGGGAAAACATATACGCTAATATAAAATCGAATATTCGATGCGTATAAGTGTACTATAGCATTTTAGAAAGAGCGTAAAAAACTGAGTAGAATACATATACGATGTGTATATAACTATATAGGATAACGAAATGTAAATTATAATAACAATAGTACTATCGAATATAAAATAGATAAATTCATAAGTAAATAAATAACATATTCAAAATACGGGAAAACATATACGCTAATATAAAATCGAATATTCGATGCGTATAAGTGTACTATAGCATTTTAGAAAGAGCGTAAAAAACTGAGTAGAATACATATACGATGTGTATATAACTATATAGGATAACGAAATGTAAATTATAATAACAATAGTACTATCGAATATAAAATAGATAAATTCATAAGTAAATAAATAACATATTCAAAATACGGGAAAACATATACGCTAATATAAAATCGAATATTCGATGCGTATAAGTGTACTGTAGCATTTTAGAAAGAGTGTAAAAAACTGAGTAGAATACATATACGATGTGTATATAACTATATAGGATAACGAAATGTAAATTATAATAATAATAGTACTATCGAATATAAAATAGATAAATTCATAAGTAAATAAATAACAAATTCAAAAAACGGGAAAACATATACGCTAATATAAAATCGAATATTCGATGCGTATAAGTGTACTGTAGCATTTTAGAAAGAGCGTAAAAAACTGAGTAGAATACATATACGATGTGTATATAACTATATAGGATAACGAAATGTAAATTATAATAACAATAGTACTATCGAATATAAAATAGATAAATTCATAAGTAAATAAATAACATATTCAAAATACGGGAAAACATATACGCTAATATAAAATCGAATATTCGATGCGTATAAGTGTACTATAGCATTTTAGAAAGAGCGTAAAAAACTGAGTAGAATACATATACGATGTGTATATAACTATATAGGATAACGAAATGTAAATTATAAGAATAAGAGAACTATCGAAAAAATATTGTAAACTATATAAATTTCTATAAATAGTATAATATATTCAAATTTAATAACTAGTGGT
>CAXHSG010000311.1:5000-7500 GCA_964019155.1 Osedax fenrisi | reverse complement strand
TCTAGAATTACTACAGTTATCCGAGTAGGACATATGATCCAATAAATAGTGACCGATTTAATGAGCCATTCGCGGTTTCACTTTGTGTAAGTTTGTACTTAGACATGCATGGCTTAATCTTTGAGACAAGCATATGACTACTGGCAGGATCAACCAGATAACTCTCAAAACTGCAATAAGAATAAATAGAATTACGATAAAACTATATAATCATGCAAAGAGTGTATCTAACTATATCGGAAATATAGTTATAAACCAACGTCAACCTATAACATCGTTGAAAACGAAAAAATAGATCGCGAACCTTGCGAAAATCTCCGCGTTCGTAAATTTAAGCGCAGCCGACACTCGAATACACGAGCCGTACGTACAAGAAATCAAGATGTAATAAAATATCTAGAAATATAAACACGTCGCGTAACGAACGAGCCAATATATACGGTTTGCGGTTAGACAATACAGAATTACCCGAAAATAATTACAGTCAACGTCTAAAAAGAATTGTTTTAATAAATAGAGCTTATCCCGAAGGCTATTTTTTACCAGTGATCTATCCATATAAGAAAAAGACCAGCAATCTTTACTCAATCGCTTGGCGACTGAGTGCGGATTACCCTCAACCAGTAAAATGCTCTACTCGAATTTTTCCATTTTTTACGATATACTCAAATAATGCTCAAAATTAAACAAACTAACTTTTTTTTGTAATTTAACATACTTGTGTATTTTTCTAAAAAAAAAATTTTTTATCTCGATTTACTTATATCAATATTTTAAATTAACAATGAAATATAATACATGTACAGGATACAAAAAAAATATATTTATTCAATTCCCATTAATTTAAAATATTTACAGATAAAATCAAAACCAGACACAAAAAAGACCAGAGAAACGTAATTTCTCTGCGGTCTTGTTCTACGCACATAATATATTCTGTAAATTTATTTATTAAAACGAAATATTGTATTATAAAATTGAATACTTAACGTACATATGTATTCTATAGCTCTATTGAAAAATCGTTTAAAACTAAGTAGAAACCATATATAATACTTGTATAACAATATAGTGTAACGAAATATAAAGTAATACAATAAGAGTACTATGAAAATAAAATTAAAAATTAAAAATATAAATAACCCACTATAATAAGACCAGTAGAAACGTTATTTCTATGCGGTATTATGTTAGGCGTATAAAATTTCTGTTAAGAAAAATTATTTATTATACTGTATCAATAAAACATATACGCTAATATAAAATCGAATATTCGATGCGTATAAGTGTACTATAGCATTTTAGAAAGAGTGTAAAAAACTGAGTAGAATACATATACGATGTGTATATAACTATATAGGATAACGAAATGTAAATTATAATAATAATAGTACTATCGAATATAAAATAGATAAATTCATAAGTAAATAAATAACAAATTCAAAAAACGGGAAAACATATACGCTAATATAAAATCGAATATTCGATGCGTATAAGTGTACTGTAGCATTTTAGAAAGAGCGTAAAAAACTGAGTAGAATACATATACGATGTGTATATAACTATATAGGATAACGAAATGTAAATTATAATAACAATAGTACTATCGAATATAAAATAGATAAATTCATAAGTAAATAAATAACATATTCAAAATACGGGAAAACATATACGCTAATATAAAATCGAATATTCGATGCGTATAAGTGTACTATAGCATTTTAGAAAGAGCGTAAAAAACTGAGTAGAATACATATACGATGTGTATATAACTATATAGGATAACGAAATGTAAATTATAATAACAATAGTACTATCGAATATAAAATAGATAAATTCATAAGTAAATAAATAACATATTCAAAATACGGGAAAACATATACGCTAATATAAAATCGAATATTCGATGCGTATAAGTGTACTATAGCATTTTAGAAAGAGCGTAAAAAACTGAGTAGAATACATATACGATGTGTATATAACTATATAGGATAACGAAATGTAAATTATAATAACAATAGTACTATCGAATATAAAATAGATAAATTCATAAGTAAATAAATAACATATTCAAAATACGGGAAAACATATACGCTAATATAAAATCGAATATTCGATGCGTATAAGTGTACTATAGCATTTTAGAAAGAGCGTAAAAAACTGAGTAGAATACATATACGATGTGTATATAACTATATAGGATAACGAAATGTAAATTATAATAACAATAGTACTATCGAATATAAAATAGATAAATTCATAAGTAAATAAATAACATATTCAAAATACGGGAAAACATATACGCTAATATAAAATCGAATATTCGATGCGTATAAGTGTACTGTAGCATTTTAGAAAGAGTGTAAAAAACTGAGTAGAATACATATACGATGTGTATATAACTATATAGGATAACGAAATGTAAATTATAATAATAATAGTACTATCGAATATAAAATAGATAAATTCATAAGTAAATAAATAACAAATTCAAAAAACG